>CAUYQG010126094.1:0-35405 GCA_963574415.1 Tarsius wallacei | reverse complement strand
ATCAAGACATTAATGGAGAGATTAAAAAGAATTGAGGAGAGACAAGAAGAAACTAGGAAGGAATTGATAACTGAGATAACAGTGCTGCGAGTCCAGTGAGTCCAGTTTCTGGAGAATTATAGTGTTTCTGGAGAATTATTGTGTTATGATAGTTTCATGTTTTCTTGATTTTTCATATTTCCTGGATGCCTGTGTTGATATCTGTATATCTGATGGAGCAGTCATCTCTTCCAAACTTTAAAGAGTGGATTTCATAGGGAAAGACACCTGCAAATGGGCCCAAGGCTGCCATTTGGGCATTGTGTGATGGCTATGGTTCCAGCTGTGCACAGAGGTATAGGCTCCATGCAAATTCTTCAGCGGTGATCCACATCAGTGATAAGTGCAAATGCCTCAGTGGCCTAAGCTATAGGAGTCTGTGGCACTGCAGTGGCAGCATTGGTTATTTGGGTTCTCATAATAAGGGCTTTGGGGATTCTCTTGTACTCATTTCCTCACACTGAAGAGCCTTAGGTAAGGGAATTCTTCTTGTTGTTGGGTTTAACACAGCCCACAGGCAGTCACAACATACTGGGATGCAAGGTTCGGGTTCTCAGAGCAGCTGTGGAGCCAGGGTTGACAATCTTACTCATGTCACTGCATTTACTTTCAAACGACCAGGAATATATGCATGTGTGTTTGTGTGTGTATGTGTATATATATTTCATATATATAAATCCATCAATATAAAACATTATCTATAGATAGATAATGTCCATCTGACAAATGTCACCAAAAGCAAACATGTAGTCCAACAAAATATGTTTATTGGCTTGCTTCCATAAGTAATAACGCACACTAGAAGAACCAAGAGGCATCCAATCAAACAAAAGAAAACATAAAATTATTTTAGGATTTGGGAGAATGATGGATTTGGGGTCAACATTAAATGTAGTCGGGTTTTGATTGGCTCAAAGCAAGGTAGAGCTGTGTATAAAGGACTTAACAAGGAGGCTGGACAAAGAGTAGATTTAGAGTCTTGTTTTCTTGTAAACTACAAAGTTAATAAAAAAATGTATAATGTCGAATCCCTTATGTAAAGCTCTGCATTGAAGGTTATTCTATTTTTTTTCCTTTTGAACTAGGAATGAAAACTTAAATACTGTTATAATATTTTCTGTCCCTGGGTAGACATCATGGAAAGAATCATTGATGCATAGACAAATCTGTGTATATATTATGTATAGCTAAATGTCTTCATAAATAATCTATTTACATAAGGATGTGGAAAATCTCTTTTTAATATTAATTTTTATTGTGTTAGCCTGAGTTCACTAGAAAATAGAGCCTGATATAAGGATTTAGTGCTGATTTTTAGTCATAGGAACCCATAATGTGCATAAATCACAAGTGTGCAGCTCAATGAATTATCACAAAGTGAAGGCACCTGTGTTCTTACTTCCCAGATTAAAAATTAGAAAATAACCAACACAGAAAGCAGTGAGTTCTTTTGCTCCCTTCCAACTACTACATACCCAAGAGTAACCACTATCTCAACTTCTAATACATGTAATTAATTTTGCCTGGTTGTGATGCTTTAATAAATGAGATCATACAGCATGTATTTTTAGTGTTTTGACTTCTCTTTAGTGTAATTGTATTGCTTGGAAACACACAACCAAAAACTTAGGAATTTCATTAAATCTATATGATTTGTCTCAAGTTTGTAGACTGTGGGGTTTCAGAATGATGAAAAGAGACTAATTATAAGAAATAATTAAAATTTAGGGATAATGTCAAGTTTTTGTTGTAGTTTTTTTATTTTTTATTTTTTTATTTTTCTTTTTTGAGTTGGAGTCTCACTCTGTCACCCAGGCTGGAGTGCAGTGGCATGCTCACAGGCACCGCAGCCTCGACCTGCTGGCCTCAGATGATCCTTCTGCCCCAGCCTTCCAAGTAGCTGGAACTACAGTCATGTGCTACCACAGCCTGCTTGTTTTTTGATTTATTGTAGAGATGAGGTCTTACCAAGTTGCCCAGGTTGGTCTCAAATCCCTGAGCTCAGGCAATCCTCTCACCTTGGCTTCCCAAAGTGCTGGGATTACTGTCTTAAGCCACCATGCCTGGCTTTTTGTTGTACTTTTAACTGAGAATTCTACATTGAATGAGCTAAAATTGCCTCCTAAAGAGTGACTCTGGAATACAACTGGAATGTCAGCTCCATGATGTCATAGACAGCTCAGCTAGGTCAATATTATATTCTCAGCAATGTCTGGCATGTAGCAGATGCCCAATGGATATTTATTGAATAAATATATCGTAAAATAGAGGTAAGTTACAGTGGTACTGGAAGAGCTCTGTCTTTGTCCCTGGGGATGCCCGAGTATGGCTTTTGCCTGAGAATGCTTATGAGTATGGATTTTGATTCTTGGTTGAAATAAGAACACTGGAATTTATGGTGTGTGGTCTAGAACCCAAACTCTTTTGGCAAGCCCCAAGATCTATTTCTTTATTAATGGCTTACAGCTAGCCTAATGGGTTTGACAAGGCTATGTTGACTGCTTAATGGGATACTGAGAGTTTCTTGCATGGATTGAGGCGATTTAGGTCAAAGACTGGCAAGGTCCATGCAACTGGTTGGGCCTATGAGGGGATTGTACTGTGAAATGTCTCCAGTACTTGCTTGCTGTCTGTCTTACTGCATTGGAACCTCTGCCTTTAGATAAAAAGCCTTATCTGAGCACTTTCTGTGGTGTTTGTTGAGTCCTTTCAAAATCCACCTGGGAAAAGCAATAGACTCTCTGACTTGGGTGATTTGAGAACTGAACAGGTATCACATTTGCAAAACAAAGACTTTGAGATGATTTTCTTCTTGAACAAAATACCTTCTAGATATAAAAATAAATAAAATATTTGAAATATAAAACCTCTATTTTCTAGGTCAACTAAAACAAAGTTATTATAAAACTTCTTGCAGAATTCAATTAAAAGTCAAATATTTGAATTATATGCATGTGACACATTTATAAGCAAAATCTGCATCATTTGCAGGCTCATTCCGAGTTTCAAAATAAATAAAATCAAAACATTGAGACAAAGAAACCAAGTGCTAAGTAGCTAAACTTTCTAATCCAGATATATTTTTGTTTTGGAAAAGATCATCTTTAAAAACAAAGAAATAAGAAACTGAATCTTAGAGCTTTATAACTGAAAAAAAAATATATATGTATATGTATGAAATATATATAATTTGTATATAATATACAAAATGTGTATATATTCAATTATATTTTCTTTTCTTTTTTTTTTTGAGTTGGAGTCTCACTCTGTCGCCCAGGCTGGAGTTTGGTGGCATGCTCATGGCCACCCCAGCGTCAACCTGCTGGGCGCTGGCAATCCTTCTGCTTCAGCCTTCCAAGTAACCGGAACTACAAGAGCATGCTACCACACCTGGATAATTTTTTATTTATTGTAGCGACGAGGTCTCGCCAAGTTGCCCGGGCTGGTCTCGAACCTGTGGGTTCAGGCAATTCATTTGCCTCAGCCTCCCGAAGTGCTGGGATTACAGGCTCAGCCACCAAGTCTGGCCAATCAAGTATATTTTCAAATAGCATATAGATTCACATACATTCCATGTACATACAAATATGTATGCATATATGTAATCTGGGCTATTTGAGAACCTTGTTATGACTACAACGTCTGCAGTTGCAGAGCTAGAGGCAAAATACGTTTGTATTACTCTCTACCACCTTTAAATCAAATTTGGGAGGGAATGCTAAGTAGAAAATGAAATACATTTTCTACTTAACTACAGGAACTACAGGCATGGTGGCACGTGCCTGTAGTTCCAGCTACTTGGAAGGCAGAGGCAAAAGGATCACCTGAGCCCAGCAGGTGGAGGCTGCGGTGGCTGTGAGCATGCTACCGCACTCCAGCCTAGGCGACAGAGTGAGACTCCTACTCAAAAAAAAAAGAAAAGAAAAAGAAAAAATAAGTAGTGAAAGGAATCAGTAAAGGTTGAAACACTGTTGCTGGTGTAAAGGAAAGAGAATCTCCCCTAGATGATAGCACTACGGGGATGCTCACCTAAGCCCCAGTAAGATGGTGACCATCCTCTTCTTTTGTCCAGCCCTTCCTGACCAAGCTGTATTTAAGAGATGGGAACAAGTTACAGACTGTATCCGGTGCAGCTGTTGCAGGAATCTGAGAAGGATGAAAACAAGCTTGCCTGACCTTTTACTGGGGGAAGATACCACTCTTTGCTGAAATAAACAATAAGAAGGTGAGGAGGGGAAACCATGAGGAACTTTCTAAACTGCTTCTTCTGCTGGAACGAGAGTACTTACTGAATATGAACTTTTTAAAAATGTGGTATCATCAGCCTGACACATTACTCAAAATTAGTTAAGCTCCTGGGAATCACGTGAGCAGTAGCAACCCCAACAATACTCAGTCAGTAGAAAAAAAGAATTGCTGATCTTGAAGAGGTTCAAAGAGGAAGCCAAACGCACTGTCAGCTTTGTTCTTAAATGTAGTTGTGGTTTTTTTTTTTTCTATGCACCAAGCAAGCAAAAGAAATGGCTTTATACATCATTTCTATGCTTTTCACACAGTAAACACAAAATTCAAACCAAGGAACATATTTTAATTAATTAAATAAAGTAAACATTTCCCCTGGAATTTGTACAGTTTTGCCCCATTGTTTTTCCTGTTTTTTGTGTTGTGTGAAAACAAAAACCTTTGAGTATATATTAAAACTGTCTGAATATTACTATATAGAGGCATTGGAACATGTCGCAAACTAATTTAAATATAAAGTAACTGGAATGTGCTAGTGTCTCTTATTAGTTGCTTCTTATGAAATCTAAATAAGATGATTTTTATAAAAATCAACATATAAAAATGATAGTACTTCAATTTTATGCTTGAATATTTTAAATTATAAGTATTGATTTAGTAAGTTACCTATGTTGGCATACTTAACTAAATTTTATACATTGGAAAAATAAAATACAAATATAAATATCTGTGTTCACAGGCATCATTTTAAAATTGAAGCTCAACTCTTCCAGTCATGATGGAACCAGACTTACTCTTCCACTCTGTACAATTAGAAAACTGGGGAAAAAATTTAGACAATTTCTTCCAGTCATTTGGCAACAGTCATTGCAGGACTTCTAATGTGGAGAAAATGAAAGTAAATATGAATATAATGATTACTTTGTTTCTCTTCATGAAGGAATTTTCCAGATGATGGTCAGGGAGAGGGATCCCTGTTGACCTTGCTAAATTCAGAAGACAGAAGTCAGAATTTGAGGGAGCTGAGGCAGCTAGAATCAGTGGATAGAGAATCCTGGAGGAAGTAACTATGCAGAGACAGAATTCAAGACACCTCAGAGTCCCTTTGAATTTATTTTCCAATACTAAGCTGTACATTTATACGTTGAAATTTAAAAAGTATAGTCAAAGAATATTCAGGTACTTGAAAGCTGTTTGATGTCCAGGACTCACACAGGGCTGAGAGACAATCAAGTCCCAACCAGCTAGAATATAGAGATGTCTATGAATACAGTAAGTCCCCTACATACAAACCTTCAAGTTACAAACTTTAATTAAGCACAGCTGCATCTTTAAATGTATTATTTATTTCCATCAGGTGTCAGTATAGTCTGTTAAATACATACAGTACTATGTAGCCAATTGTGTTAGTTGCGTACCTAGGCTAATTTTGTTGCACTTACAACAAATGACTTACCAATGTGCTCTCAAAACCAAATGCATTCATATGTTGGAGGCTTCTTCTACTCAGGACATGAAGTAAAGCCCTCCAGGAAGGTTGTGCTTTAATAACAAATCCAAACTAGCCCATATTAATAACAACTCTAGACCCTATCTCATGTAATGTCTTTTAAAGAGTCTCAAAAGAATCAAACTGGTCTTTAAGTTTTACTTTCTGCTAGAAATGAAGTATAACACTGTGAGAAAAAAAAAACCTTGAGCACTCAATTACATAAAAATTACAATATTCAGCATCCAGTTCAAAAGTTCTACACATGCGAAGCAGAAAATTTACCACTACCGATCACCAAGAGAAAAATATATTAATAAAAACAGACCTATACATTTAAAAGAAAGTGCAAATAACAGAGAAGTACTTTAAAACATATATTATAACTATACATAAGAATTTCAAGAAAAATGTGGACAGAATGAGTATAAAAAATAAAAATATTAAAGAATAGAACTTCTAAAGATACCTCTAATATATGAAATGAATAAATCAATACATGTGATTAACAACACATTAAACTTTCTAGAAGAAAAGCTTAGTGAACTGGTAGATGGAAATAGAATCTAAGCAATCTGAAGCAAGGAGTGGGGAAAATGCTCGAAAGATTAGTAAAACATCAGTGGGACAATATAAAGTGGCTTAACGTGTAATCTGAGTCCAAGAAGAAGAGGAGAGCATGGAGTGGGAAATTATTTGAAGAAATTATTGGAAATTCCAGATTTGATAAAAAGTATAAAACCGCCAGGCGCAGTGGCTCACATCTGTAATCCCAGCACTTTGGGAGGCCAAGACGAGAGGACTGCCTGAGACCAGGTGTTGGAGACCAGCCTGGGCAACTTGGCCAGACCTCGTCTCTAAAATAAAAAAAATTTTAAAAAAAAGAAATATGTATATATATATAAAGTTGGGAGTGGTGGCGCACACCTGTGGTTCCAGCTACTTGGAAGGCTGAAGTGGAAGAATCACCTGAGCCCGGCAGGTTGAGGATGGGGTGGCTGTGAGTGTGCCACTGCACTCCAGCCTGGGCTCTCTTTCTGACTAAAAAAAGAAAAAAATACAAACCCATCTATCCAAACAGCTTAATCAACCATAGCTGGATTAGCAAAAATGAAACTACACCAAAGCATAATTTTATTAGATTGCTAAAAATAAGTGAAAGAGTATTAAAAGCAGATGGCAGGGGAAAGACCAATTAGAACAAAGATGAGAATAATTGCAGACTTACCATCAGACATTCTGTAAGCCAAAAGGCAATCAAAAGACATCACTATGGTACTCAAAGGCAAAAAACTGTGCACATAGGATCCACTTCCTGTGAAAATATCTATCAAAATTACAAAGATAAAATAATATGATAAGTCAAAAAATCTTAGAAAATTTTGTGCCAGAAAACTTTCAAATATCAAAGGAAGTTCTTCAGGTTAAAAGAAAATATCAGATGAAAACCTGGATATAAACTCAGTAGTGAAGAATACCACAGTGAATGAATTTAGCACAATCTAAGATAATTTGTCAAAATCAATTTTATTTCTGAGTACTACAAATAACATTTGGAAAACAATATTTGACATAGTTTCTTATATATGCATGTTATATATCATTCTATAGCATAAAATACTCCCATAACACGCATGGGAATGAAATTAGCAAAATATGTGCAAGACCTAACAGTGAAAATGACAAAACATTGCTGATATATGTGAAAGAAGATCTAAACAAATGGAAAGGTATGTTGTTAATGAATTAGAAAACCCAATACTGCCAAAATGGCATTTCTTCCCTAATAGACCTATAAATTCAACACACTCCTAATCATTACGCAAGACGGCTTTTTGAGTAAGTTGGTAAACTGGTTCTAAACTTTACACGGAACAATTAAAGACTTAGAATCGCCAAATCAACTTTGTTAATAAAGAAAAATGATACATGGCATAGGCTACCTGGTTTCAAGACTTACTATAAAGCTACATTTTAATGGTGACAATTAATAACAAGATTTAAAAACTGGAAAAAAACCAGAAAATTTTTAGTCACATCTTAAGAAATGATTTCTGCAGCCAAAGCAGTGACCTTCGACTATTTCCTTCCTTCTGGTTCAGATCATGTTTTCATTAAAGATAAAAGTATGTCTCTCTTGATACCCTTTTCATCGAGCAAGGCAAATTTACAAGATCAGGACTCAGAGTCAGGAAAAACAAGAGTTGTAAAGAATAGCAATTTTTAGGAATAGTTCTTGTAAATGAGAGTAACTCGATTTTCTGACAGTCACAGTAAGCACTCCGGGTCATTCTTGCCCACCCCAAGTCATTCTTGCTCACCAGATCATTCTTCTCCACCCCAGGTCATTCTTCCTCACCCCGCCCCATGAAGTTCTGACATGTTCCATGTTCTGATTCAGATTTTTCAGGTCAGCCCAGCCTAGACTTCGAGAGTGTCAGCTCAGTGGATCAGCCAGCCAAGTCCCAGAGAGGACCGTTTTGAGTTTGGTAAGCCTAGCTTCCAGAGTGTTGGCTCTGATGGGCTGGCAAGCCAAGCCCTGAGAGTGCTGCTGGTTTGGTGGGTTGGCAAACCCAGCCGCCGCCGGGGTGTCTCAGCTTCAGTGTCTCAGCTTCAGTGTCTCAGCTGGAGTGTCTAGCTTTCTTCCAACAAGCTCTCCTGGTCCAGATGGCTCCCTTAGCGGCCAAGCCAGCAAGCCAGCCTCTGGGCGTTTGGCTCTTCACTTCCAGCAATCTTCTGCAGCTCTTCAGGTCAAAGTTCTTGTCTTTTATACCCAGGAAGAATAAGAAACACAAAACAGCCAGAAAGCGAAAAAGCAAGATTTATTCAGAGGACAGAAAAGTTCCCCCACCGGGAAAGTGCCCAAAGGAGTTGCCAGTTTGGGGCTGAAACCCAGTGCTTACATAGCCCTAAGACCAAGCCAATTGGCTAGCAACAGCTGTGAGCTGATTGGTCAGTACTAAGCACCAAACGGCAGGAGGTAGAGGCCTAATGGTGATCTGATAGGTCGGTACTTGCCAGCGAGCTGGTTAGTTGTTTTTCAGTTCCAGCAGTGAGTACTTAAGCTGTAGCTTGAGACGTTCCCAGCAAGCTTGTTTTTCTTTTTTTTTTTATGTATAAAATCTTAACTATTTTATTTTATTTTTTAATTAATTTACTTATTTATTATAAAGATGTGGGGTACAATTCAGGGCTAGGTATACAAACATTGATCACGCAGGTACCCTTGTTGATGAGGCATGCCCCTCCCTCCCCTAGCTGCTTCCCCCAACTGCCAGTCCCACCTCCCTTCCCCTGACAGTTTTCCATTACTGTCAATCCCCTTCAAAAAAGATACCTGCACACATATATTTGTTGCAGCTCTATTCACAATAGCAAAAACATGGAACCAACCATGTTGCCCATCGAAGCTGGACTGGGTAAAAAAAAATGTGGTACATATACACAATGGAATACAGCCAAAAAGAAAGACAAATACATGGACTTTGCAGCAAATTGGTTGGATTTGGAGTTGATCATACTCAGTGATTTATCACAGAAACAAAGGACTGAGTTCCATATGTTCTCACTCATAAGGTGACCTTGAACAATTATAATGCTGCGAGTTTGTTTTTCAACGTGAGCTACCAGCCTGAGAGGCCTGCCTGGAGTTGCTGCATTGTTCTCAGAGGACCCGCCCTGTCTGTCTGCCTAGCCTTTCTCTATCTCCTGTCTCAGTTCTGTTATCCAATTCACTAACATAAGGATGATACATCACTCTTAAAACGATTGGCCCCTGATTTTGCATCTAGTATTCAGGATCATCATTTTACAATCTTACAATATAGAAATATCTATCATGACTGGTATAATGATGATTGAAGTCTTTTGAGTCTTCTCTTATTCTTACAAATAGATTTCATTTGATTTTCTAAGTGTAAATTGCCTTTAATAGTTGGATGTATGTTTCCCAATAAAGTTTTTGCAGCTATGCTGATTATAGTATAACTGCAAACTGCTTATTATTGAGTGCTCATTTTCTTTGCTATCAACTAAAAAAAGACACAGAGATGGTTATTTAATCTTTACTATCCTTGTTCTTACCATCTTTATAAGTGTAGACTGCACCACTTGTCTGTATGACTAGTAGAGAAGAGAAATTGGATTTTAGACGAAAGGGGGGACAGAAATACATAACAAATATTTATATTCGCCTGATGCCTTCACTTTGCTTCAGTAAGTTTAAAGGGGAAAATAAAAATAATGGATTAAGATTTCTTTTTCTTAAGGAATCTTATCAGGCCCAAATATTCTGCACCTTCCACATAAGTTCAGATGACTAATAGTCAGAAGTTAGGACTATTTCACCTTATATAATCAAAACCTTCTAACTTGTTTTTATTCTTACCAGTTATAGGGCACAGTGCAGTCCCAAGATGCTTTCCTCGATTATGAGCTCAACTTTAACCTGGCAACTCGTTGCTGATCGCGTTCCATTCTTGAAGACATTTGCAGGATTCTGTCTGCCTCTGACCACACTTGGTCTTAAAAAAATAATTGTCATGGCCCAACACAGTCATTAATTGCCAGAGCCGCAAAACTCAGACATGTACCTACAAACCATTACAGAGGCAATTCTTGGCTCACTGTCAATCCAGAAGAGCAGCCACTCGTTTGCAATCATTAAGCAGACAAAGAATAAAAATGGTTCACTGTCCTATCAATGCCATCTAGAAAGAAAGTGGTGCAGGTAAGGACCTGCCTCTTGGAGATTTGGAGGACACAATCTGTGATGTGTGCTGTTGGTAAATTGTCAATATATTTTCAAAATAAACCTATCCTTCAGTGGCAAAAATGTGTTTACATCAAATATTAATGACAGACTACACGTTTTTAAATAACCTTTTGATGTTTTTGTGTATGGGATGTATGGAAGTTTGCCATTTGGTCTGGTCAGTTACATTCTAAAATTATATATGGTATGTACTTGTATTACACCCCACTGGCTTAGATTGTAGTCTTTCTCTTGTTTCTTACTATATTTCTTTGGTACTAAACATCTTCTCAGAGAACCAGCCAAGAGCTATTACCCAAACTGCAAACAGTCCTGGTTCCCAAATATACATCAAAGTCACTGGATGACCCACACTGAGTTTTCCTTGAGCACACAATTGATTTGTATCACATAGATGCACAGCTGACTACCTGTAAGAATATATGTTCATATCTTGCAAGAATACCATGAAGTAGGTACTATTATTATCTCCATTTTACAGATGAGAAAACTGAGGTCAGAATGAGTATGTGACTGTGATCACACAAAGCCGAAGGCAGGACTTCAGAAGCCCTATTCTGCCATATCACTCTCAAAAAGACATCGAAAGATGTTAAGCACTCCTTCCTGAGGAAAAAGGATCGACTACTTTATCACAATTACATATTATTAACAGTAGAAAAATGTGTCCTACAGTTGGAAACTTATGTTGCATAACTTACACTAGCTCATTGGAAGACACGTTTGTGTGAAGATGACCCCACTGTTATAGAATCTTAGATTAGTCCAGTATTAAATTGGATACAATAGTATTATAAATTTCATCTTTTAATACTTGACCTTAGTTAATGAAAGTTACCAATTGTATTGGTAGCAGCTTCTTCAGGCTTGTCTCACATGGATATTATGCTTAGTAGGGTCACACTTGTCTAAAAATCAGAACTCTGTGGGGACCATTATGTGTTTATTTTCTGCACATTTATTTTTTTTTAAAACATATTTTTTATTTTAAAATTGTGGGGTACAGTTAAGGGTTAGGTTTACAAATATGCATCGTTCAGGCACCCTTGTTGATAAGGGGTATTTTCTGCACATTTAAAAGTAATTGCTTATATGCTCAAATTAAGATTTACCCTCATCAAGTTAGCTTCCTTTATTTTATTTTTTGCCTTGCTATTTGTTTTGATTTTAGTTGTTTAATAAATCTTTGTATATTACCTATCAGTATCACCCACCATTCTATGTGATTGTAAATATGAACATCTTTAGTCTTCATGAGAACCCAGTAAAATAGGTACTATTGTAATTTTTATGGAGGAAGAAACTGAGGCACCTCAAGGATAAGTTGTCCAAGATCACACAGCTAGTAAGTTGTGGGACATTCAATTATGCATCTAAAAATAATTATTTTTATCATAAATGCAACAAAAGGAGACAAAGTCACACGGACACTTTTTTTACTGCTTTACCTTCTAATCTTAGGACCCAGAATAACCAGATAAAAACTGAAGTTAAAATGACATGATGCCGGGCATGGTAGCTCAAGCCTGTAATCTTAGCAATTTGGGAGGCCGAGGCGAGAGAATTGCCTGAACTCAAGGGTTTGAGACTAGCCTGGGCAATTTGGTGAGACCCTGTCGATGTCTACAGTATATCAAAAAATAAGCCAGGCATGGTAGTGCGCACCTGTAGTATCAGCTACTTGGAAGGCTGAGGCAAAAAGATCGCCTAAGCCCAGCAGGTCGAGGCTGAGGTGTCCATGAGCATGCCACTGCACTCCAGCTAAAAATGCCCTTTTTAGTTTGCTTGTATAAAACTTAACATGAAGAGATTTTTGTGTGCAGTAATTCTCACCAAGAGATGGTATTCTCTGACCACTTTAAATAAACCTAAGGCAATACATCAAGAAACACCAGCGTAGGGTGTTTTACAAAAACTAAGCAAGAACAAAGAATCAGGTGGTGTAGGGACTTAAGGGACTTACTATTGGTACAGATTTTGAGAGTGTGCTCAACGGGCCTGCCAGCCAAGCCCCAGAGAGGGTCACCTCAAGGAGCTTTGGTAACTCTAGCCCCAGAAGTATTGGTTCTGACTGGCTGGCAAGCCAGGCCCTGAGAGTGTTGCTGGTTTGGTGGGCTGGCAAACCTAGCCCCTGCACTCCAGCCTGGATACAGCCTGGGTTAACAGAGTGAGACTCTGACTTTAAAAAAAAAAAAGACATGCACTTTTTAGCTTGCTTGTATAAAACTTAACGTGAAGAGATTTTTGTGTGCATGTACTAAGGACCAATCAGCAGGAGGTAGGGGCCTATTGATAAGCTGATTGGTTGCTTTTCAATCCCAGCATTGAGTACTTAAGCTCTAGCTTAAGTACTAGCTTGTTTACCAATGCTGAGCATGAGCCTGAGTGGCCTGCTGGAAGTTTGCTACCTTGTTGCTGGAGGAGCTCAGTATGAGCTTAAGCTTTTTTTTTTTTTTTTTTTTTTATAAGCTGGAAAAAAACAAAAACACAACAGTAAAAAGAATGAAATGGGGAGGTAATGGATTATTAAAAACGATTTATGAGACAATAGTCAAATGCAACAGGTGACCTGATATAGACTGGTTCAAACAAACCAGATGTAAAAACAAACAAAAACAGAACATTTTTTAGGCAAATGGAAAAATTTGAACATGGCCTGGATATTAGATGTTACCAAAATTTATTGGTAATTATGTCAGCTGTTAAGATAATGATATTACAATTATGTAAGAAAGTGTCTATATTTTTTAGAGACACATACTGAAGTATGTAGGCATCTGTGATGTTTATTTGTCAACTTTACTGAATCATAGGGTACCCAGATAATTAGCTAAACATTATTTTTGGGTATGTCTGGTTGTTTCCAGATGAGATTCACATTTGAATCAGTAGGCCTCTGTAAAGCTGAGTGCTCTCTCTAAAGTGGATGGGCATCATACAACCTGATGAGGGCTTGAACAGAACAAAAGACAAAGGAAGATTTCATCCTTTCTGCCTGACTTTGAGAGCTGGGAGGTTGTTCTTCTCCTGCCCTTAGCCTGGAAATTACACCATGGTTCTCAGGCTTTTGAACTCAGATGGAACTACATCACAGGCTTTCCTGGGACTCCAGCTTGCAAACAGCTGATCATCAGACTTCTCAGACTTCATATTCCGAGCTTTGGCTTTTATTCTGAATTAGAGAGGAAGCCATTGAAGGATTTTGCCGAGTTATTGCACTATCTGAATTGTTCTATTTTCTTGTCTTTATATATTTATTTTATATATATATATATATAATATAAGGATAGCATTAGGGTCTGATCTTTCACTTGGCATCTCTCAGCTCTGTTCTCTGCAAGCATTTGTCTGTCACAGGATTCATGTAGGAGTGTGTTAATCACTGTTAATAGTGACACATTTATCTCCTCATAGCTTCAAGCTAAAGAAGAAAGAGGAAAGAAGAGACACTATTTCTTGGTCAGTGAATCAAAAAGAGTTGGATTAATTTTGATTGGAAATATGTCATTCATGCACACAACTGTTTTTTCCTAGGTCACAAGGCTGCCATAGAACTTCACTCTAGCTGGGTGGATGTAATTCTGCCACAGCCCAGAAGTAGGGCACAGGTCAACTCCTAAAGCTGGGGGTAGAATGAGTTCCAGAATTGTACATAAATTGGGAATTAGGGAATGGTTATGACTTAGAGGAAATGCAGGCCATGATAATCAGAAGAAATGGGAAGGAATGCTGTGTTCCAAAAACTGTAAAATATTGGAGAAAAAATTAATAAAATATTGGAGAAAAAATTAGTGAGATACTAACACATACAAAACAAAAGATTGTGTTAGGTTCGGGAATAGACAAATATTCCTTTATGATATGGTAAAGTATTAAGAGTTAATGTCAATGGGCTGATGATGGATTGTAATAAGTACTATTGACACAATTGCCAACAATGTGAAAAATATTTGAAATTTACAATATTAAACAATTCTAATAATAAATATTAAAGACAAAATGAGCAAGGGAAGAAAATACAAACGGATATATTGCAACATTGAGATAAAAACTTTTTCAATCAAATAAGAATATGAAAAAATTACAAAAAAAGATAAGAATATTTTTACATTTAAATTAAAAACAATTTTATAGCAAGAGACACCAAAAGTAAATTAAATGACTGAAAACATAAAATTGCATCATAGCATATAAATGATGGACTAGTATCACTAATAAGCAAATAAACATAATAAGTAAGAGAAAAATAGCCAAATAGGAATAAATAGGTGAAAAGGGAACACTGTTGGTGGGAGTGCAAACTAGTACAACCTCTGTGGAAAACAGTGTGGCAATTCCTAAAAGTTCTAAAAATCGACCTTCCATATGACCCTGTATTCCACCTACTGGGGATATACCTGGAAGAACTCAAATCACTCTATAAAAAAGATACCAGTGTGTTTATCACAGCATTGTTCACAATAGCAAGAACATGGAACCAACTGTGCTGCCCATCAAAAGAGGATAAAAAAATGTGGTACATATACACAATGGAATATTATGCAGCCATAACAAAGAACAAAATCATGAACTTCGCAGCAACCTGGATGGAATTTAGAGCTTATAATACTGAGTGATCTTTCACAGAAACAAAGAACTGAGTATCACATGTTCACATTCATAAGAGGTCCTTGAACAACTATCATAACACTATAAGAAAAGGATTGGCAGTAGCGGGAAACTGGGGAGGGGAGCGGGGAGGTGGGATTGGCAGTAGTGGGAATCTGCCTGGGAAAGGGGGGGCACACCTCATCAACAAGGGTACCTGCATAATGAATATTTGTATACCTAACCCTGAATTGTACTCCACATCTTTAAAATAAAAAAAATTAAAAGTTTTTTAAAAAGGAATAAATAACTCAAAAAGAAAAATGTCAAAAACCACATTATACAATTAATAAGGAACTCAATTGAAGTGGCTTAAGCCATACAATTATTTATCAAAAACCAGAGTTAGAACAAGCTTCAGGATCTAATTTCTCAACCATGGAATCAAGGAACCATTTTATTTCCATTCCCTGCTATTTCTGTTTATATGACTTCCTTTATAGACATACGCATCTGCCAGTAACAAACAAGGCTACCTGCGGGTTTACTGATGTTCAGTAAGAGATAGAGAACATCTACATTGACATAAAAGCAATAGTTTCAAGGTTCTGCTTGGTGGATTTTCCTAGATTGCCATCTAATCTTCAACCAAGAAGACACAATGTCTTAATTGGCTCTTTCTAGGTATCGTCCATCTCTGGAGCTGGAGAAGGTAAACAGGTCGGTGTTGAGAGAAGCAGAGTCTCATATTTCCATGAAAAGCACGCATGAAGAAAGGTGAAAGGCTACAATAAATAATGTGAGTGCATCACAGAATGGGAGATATAGAAATGTTATATACTGAGTTAGACAATATCAACGTCCATGAAAACACAGTGATAACTTTTATCCTAGAATAATAAAAATATCACTTCCTTAAAGAACTTTTCCTGGTTACTCTCTAATGACCCACGCCTCCCTCCACCACTACCAACAACCACTCTCTAGCCCACTAATTCATTTTATCTTACCATTTAGCATCTAACACCATATTAAAATGCTTTGATTAATTGATTACATGTTAACTCATGTCTTGCCGCATAAAAGTTTAATCTACAAGAGAATAGGAATTTTGTTCATCTTGTTCACCGTTATTAGTATTATTATTTTAGTTGGAGTCTCATTCTGTTGCCCAGACTGGGGTGCAGTGGCATGCTCACGGCCATTGCAGCCTTAACCTGCTGGGCTCGGGCGGTCCTTCCGCCTCAGCATTCCAAGTAGTCAGAACTACAGGGTCACGCTACCACGCCCAGCTAATTTTTTGATTTATTGTAGAGATGAGATCTCACCAAGTTGCCTAGGCTGTTCTCGAACCCATGGGCTCAGGCAATCCCCTCACCTTGGCATCCCAAAGTGCTGGGATTACAGACTTGAACCACCACACCCGGCCCACCACTATTTTTTATATACTTAAAACAATGTCTGTCTCGTCACAGGCACTTTATAAAGATGTGTTGGATAGCATGAGGAATTGATATATGTATAAATGAACATATATGCAAATATATTGATGTATGTATATAAATTAAACCTTTTGAGGCTTAATATGTGCCTGGCAGAGCACAGGTTGCTCTACCTATCTTATACCAAGTAATTATCATAGGTCTATAAGGCAGATAGTATTATTACTATGTTCCTGAAGAGAAATATTAAGCACTGAGAAATTTTGCAGCATATCCATGGCTACACAGGCAGGATTTAAGGAAGATATAAGCTCAAGACAAAAACCCAAGGTTGTCTTGTTAGAAAGCCCACATTCATTGTCACCATACTCCATTTTCCGACATAAACAGTCTCTTTCCACCATAGTGCATCTGAACTAGGTAGCACATGAATATCATAATCCTAATCTTATTTTATTTTTGTATTTATTTATTTATTGAGTTGGAGTCTCACTCTGTTGCCCAGGTTGGAGTGCAGTGGCACGCTCACGACCACTGCAGCCTCAACCTGCTGGGTTTAGGCAATCCTTCCACCTCAACCTTCCAAGTAGCTGGAACTATAGACACACATCACCACACCCAGCTAATTTCTGTGATTTCTTGTAGAGACAATGTCTTGCCAAGCTGTCCAGGCTGGTCTTGAACCCCTGGCCTCAGGCAATCCTCTCACCTTAGCCTCCCAAAGTGCTGGGATTACAGGTTGAGACACCACACCCAGTCAATTTTAATTTTATTTAATGTATTGGTGCTCTGTAATAAAAACGCAAATAGTTTTAATGACCATTTAGCAAATGCCACGTGTTGCACTTTTTCATATAGGGCACTGGATATCAATTTGATTAAGATATAATTCTGTCCAGTGGAAGGTAAGGGGAGATAAAAGGAAGAAAAGAAAGAAATAGATAGAAAATGTAAGTTGAATCTGATTTACAATATGACTTTGACTCCATGTGTATTTATACTCAAGGACTGACTGTGCTATTCTAATGTACTTTCTGTGGGAGAAGGAAAACAAGAGAAGGAAAGGAGCATGGAGCCATGTATCTCAGCTTCCTGAAGGAAACAGCACTTTGTGTCCCCCAACATGGGAGAAAATAGACAAACAAGTGGGAGGAGTACCAGGGAAGCAGGGATGTGTGTTTTTCATGACGGCCTCATTTCAGCAATACCTTTTTGCCTTTCTGCTGCCAAATCTGATTTTCCAATTTAATACCCTTTATATAAAGTCCTAATGACGAATGAAAAACTTTCAAGTGCTGTTGCCTCATTCATACATGATTTATTTATTTAACTTCTAATAATCTGATAAAGAGCCAGTGAAATTAGTAGTTGCATTCTTGGGAAAAATTAAAACATGATTTGGGATTTATTATACACAATTCATAGTTGGACTATAGGTATACTATTGATATATCTATCAATATCAGAGTTAGATTCTGGTACTTTCTCATGTGGGGTTCTTCCGTGACAGTCAGCATGGGTTTTCTGGAACATTTTTCTGTTGATCTGTTGGTGGCATCAAACTTTCTTTAAATGGTGCAGGAGAACCTGTTGCTGCCACGTGAGAATTTGGTGGCAGAATTAACACCACCTGTGAAATTAATCAGAACACCATAGGTGAGCCACTCAAGTAACCCCAAACTTTCTCTTTTCTACTCACATAATGCCATCGTTATCTGAGTTCAAGCTTTCTTCTCTGAATTCATTCTCTAGATCAATCGGCTGGTGCTTCTCAATCACTCCTTAGATTAGGCCAGATTTAGAACACACACTCAGTGATAGCTCTCAACCTGAGATGCTGATGTCTGTTGCTGTGGTCTTGCAAAGGGATAAATCTTACATGTGGATGATGGTGCCCAATGGTTTGGGTAAACCAAGGTGTCATGAAAACTGTGGCTGTCTTCTTCCAGACCAGCTTGCTCATGCTGATGACAACAGCATACCCTGGTGTGCTGGTTATGAGTAAACATTGCTAAAACCACCCCAGCCCAGAATAGCAGGGGCCATCGTGAAACTATGAAAAATTCTGGTCCTTCTTCCACAAACTCGGTGTGATATGGAGTTGGTGGGGAGTGGTGGGGAAACCAGGAAGTGACAGAGACTTAGGCATTATACCCCCCAAAGCCACTGCTCTTCCAGATTCATACCAAGAGATTATTGGGAACAACATTCCCCAGCTCCTGCACTAGGAGCCAAAGGGAACACAGGCCTAAATACTAAGTTATGACAGTAACTAAGGCATTTGCCCCATGCCCAAATGCGTCATTCAATGAAAATAAAAAGCTTCACTCTATGACATCACAAAATCATTGGTAATTGCTGAGGAACTCTCACGTCTAGGATCTTACAATGCAAAAACTCACCATTAGAGTTAATGTGATTTAGTCTGTTTCTCTTTTGTGAGGAAGGGCTATGGAGTGTGAGACGCAGTGTGGTCTGGGAGCCCCAAAGGAAGACAGAGAAGTGCAAAATGATGGAAAAGGGTGACAGAAAGACAATCTCACAAGATTATTGTTTGGCTGGCGGTTTTGCCTGCCCCTGGTACTTTGGGTAATGAAGATAATGGGTAGCTGTTGGGGTTTTGCCATCCATTTCCTCACTTTGGAATCCTCGATCCTTGTAGGAACCCTGCCCTATTCTTCCTAGTGCCTCATTCTTAGTTTCTTCTTCTACTTTCCACTTCCCATTCTCTGTCTGACATTCTTTCTGCTTGGCTATTGGGAAGATCTGCTCAGGTCTCAGGGTAGGAAGCAGGAAGGCATACACAGCCTGAAAGAGAGGTTGGAAATCCTGGTGTTTCTCCAGTAGCCCAGGAAAGGTTGTTGTAGGAGGATATTGGATTAAAATCCCAGCACTCCATGGGATTTTTCCATTGTGAAGTGTTTGTTCTCTGGTCTGGATTCAGAAGGGAACCCTTTGAGGGAGAAAGGATGAAGAAAAATAGCTTTGCTTGAGTGGTTGTGGTAGGAAGAATTCTAAGTTGACACTCAATGTGTGCTCTTGTGATTCCCTCCTTTTGAGTGTGAATGACCCCAAGTATAAGATGGGATATCACACCTGTGAGTAGTGCTGATCAGTTGACTTTGAATTTATCAAAAAAGGCATTATTCTGGATGGACCACAACTAATGTGAGTTCTTAAAAAAAAAAAAAGACTTAAAGCATGAGATTTTCACTCTCCGGCTAGTCTCAAGGAAAAGTACATTGCCACGGTTCTGCAGTTGAGAAGAAATGAATTCTGCCAGGTGAGCATGGAAGAGACACTTCAGATGAAATCATAGCCCCAGCTAACTTCATGGTTCCTGTGTGAGGACTTACTTCAAGTGTGCCCAGACTCTAGACCCATAGAAACAGAAATAACAGACATGTGTTGGTGTGAGCCTCTAAGTTTGTATAATCGATTACACAGCAATAGAAAACGAATACAGACATCTTCAAATGAAAGCCAATACTCACCCCACCAGGGTTACAA
The DNA here is from genome assembly GCA_963574415.1 of Tarsius wallacei. Taxonomy (NCBI): domain Eukaryota; kingdom Metazoa; phylum Chordata; class Mammalia; order Primates; family Tarsiidae; genus Tarsius; species Tarsius wallacei. The sequence goes on along the minus strand of CAUYQG010126094.1, from coordinate 15,322 downwards.
CAAATTACTTTGCATCCAAAGGCAGAGAGAGACACAGAGATGCAGAATTCCAGTGCACTTAAAATGACCACTATGCCATCCATACCCTAGAAAAAAAATAAAAAAAGATTCATAACAAAAAAGATATGAAGAACAGAGATGACAAGTTTCAGACACTGACCACTAATTACAATGTCAAAAGAGAAAAAGCACTGGCCTAGAGTCAGGAAATCTGGTTCTAAATTGCATTCATATCCTAGGCCAATTCTTAGTCTGCTAAATGTCACTTCTACTTTTTGTTGTCTGATAAAATAGTTAACAGATTTTTTCCCCCAATCCACTGCTGTTCCATGCTATTGTGGCACAGAATATGAAAGTGCTTTGAAAATGGGGGCAAAGATTATAAAGATAATTGTCTTCTTAGTCCTTTTAAGTGTTAGAAATTAATACCATTGACATTATAATATGATTTCATATCTTAGTGATTGTAAGCAGAATAATGGTCTCCCAGGGAGGTCTGCCTAATCTCCAGAACCTGTGAATGCGTCAGTTTACGTGGTAAAGAAGAATTAAATTTGCAGATGAAATTAACTGACACCCTGTATTGTTTAGGTGGGCTCAAAATAATGACAGAATCCTTACAAGTGGAAGCAAGAGAAAGAAGAGTCAGAGTCCAAGAGAGATTTGAAGATACTGCACTATTTATTTGAAGATAGAGAATGGGGTGACAAGCCAAACAATGTAAGCAGCCTCCAGAAGCCAGAAAAGGTAAGAAAACTGTCACCTTGAGCTTTTAGAAAAAACCTTAGAAAATGCAGGAGACACTCTCATGGAAATTGGAACTGGCAACCAATTCCTGATCAAAACCCCAAGTGCCCATGCCATAAGAGATAAGATAGGCAAGTGGGACCTTATCAAACTGACAAGCTTCTGCAAAGCCAAGGAAACCATCAAGAGAGCAGGAAGACAGCCCACAGACTGGGAAAAAGTATTTACCAACTCCATGTCTGACAAAGGCCTAACATCAAGGATCTACTAGGAACTCAAACGTGCTGAAAAGAGAAAAACAAACAGCCCCATTACAAAATGGGCAAAAGATATGAACAGACACTTCTCAAAAGAAGACATACTAGCAGCCAACAGATACATGAAGAAATGTTTAACCTCACTAGTCATCAAGGAGATGCAAATTAAAACTACACTGAGATACCACCTAACTCCAGTCAGAACGGCCATTATCAATAACTCAAAAAATAACAGATGCTGGAGAGGATGTGGCGAAAACGGAACACTTCTACACTGTTGGTGGGAGTGTAAACTAGTGCAACCTCTGTGGAAATCAGTGTGGCAATTCCTAAAAGCTCTAAAAATCGACCTTCCATATGACCCCGCAATACCCCTACTGGAAATATACCTGGAAGAACTCAAATCACTCTGTAAAATAAAATACCTGCACATGTATATTTATCACAGCATTGTTCACAATAGCAAGATCATGGAACCAACCATGCTGTCCCTCAAAAGAGGACTGGATTTAAAAAATGTGGTATGTATACACAATGGAATATTATGCAGCCATAAAAAAGAACAAAATCATGAATTTTGCAGCAACCTGGATGGAAGTAGAGTTGATAATACTGAGTCATCTCTCACAGAAACAAAGATCTGAGTATCATGTTTTCACTCATAAGTGGACCTTGAACAACTACCATAATACTATAAGAAAAGGATGGACAGTGGTGGGAAACTGTGGGAGGGCAGGGAGGGGAAGGGAAGTGGGATTAACGGTAGTCAATATCTGTCTGGGGAAGGAGGGGCACACCTCATCAACAAGGGTACCTGCACAATGCATATTTGTATACCTAACCCTTAACTGTATCCCACAATTTTAAAATAAAAAATATATATTTTAAAAAGTGCTAGAAATTAATGCAGTTGACATTATAATATGATTTCATATCTTAGTGATTGTAAGCAGAATAATGGTCTCCCAGGAAGGTCAGAACCGTAAACCCCAGAACCTGTGAATGTGTCAGTTTACGTGGCAAAGAAGAATTAAATTTGCAGATGAAATTAGCTGACATGAAAGAATCACCCTGTATTGTTTAGGTGGACTCAAAATAATGACAGAATCCTTACAAGTGGAAGCAAGAGAAAGAAGAGTCAGAGTCCAAGAGAGATTTGAAGATACTGCACTATTTATTTGAAGATAGAGGATGGGGTGACAAGCCAAACAATGTAAGCAGCCTCCAGATGCCAGAAAAGGTAAGAAAACTGTTGCCTTGAGTTTTTAGAAAGGAATACAGTTTTGTGAATGATTTTTATACTAGTAAGACCTATTTTGAACTTCTACCCTCCAGAAATATAAAACAAAAATCAATTTGTATTGTCTTGAGCCACTGAAAGCACGGTAGTTTATTACAGCAGCAATAAGAAACGAATGAAACAAGAAACACCAAGTCAGTCAGTTTTTAATCCACCTCCTGAGAGAATTGGTTTTAGGTCTAGTCTTTAACTAAAACACATGGTCAAATTTGGGGGACATTGGGCTGTACATTCATTCCTAATCATCTTCTCATGGGTTGAGGAGGGAGATACTTTGGTTGAAATATTTTCCCTTTTTCTCTTCGTGCTGAGGGCTAATCCCTCTGCTGGAAAAGAGCCAGCAGAACAGGATCTCAGACTATAAGTGATGCAGACTCAAGGGGACTTTGAGAATATTTGCATCCATGGCTTATTTATTTGCTCATGCCTTCAGCAAAGGCAATAGCCTCTCCATATATTTCAAGCATTGTTACAGGCCCAGAAGGCCAAATAGAATATATTTTAGGTTTTGCAAACCATAAGGTCTCTGCGACAAATAGTAAACTCTGCCATCAGAACACAAAAATAGCACTGCACAATAAGTAAGCACATGGGCTTGGCTACATTTCAATTAAAAGTTATTTACAAAAACAGGTATGAGGCAAGGCTTCCAATAAAAAGCAGCAATATACATATACATGTATATTTTATGTACATATATAATGTCTTAGTAATATCTTAGTTTGAGCCATGTGAAACTGCCATCTTTCTAGGTCAAGTATAGCTTGTAATTTCATATGGTTCTGTCTAATGATTCCGGCTCTCTGGTTACTCTTCCCTATGAAGAGCTCACCTTTTTCTAGCCTCTTTTTGTAATTATATACTTCCCAGTATTTCTATCTTTTTCTCCCAGGAGAAACTGGAGTTTATTTACAGTAGGGAGCTGTTGTCTTTCTTATGTCTCCCAGAGTGCTAACTTCAATAAGTTTTACTACCTACAAAATCTTGCACAAAGGGCAATTTTCAGAATAAAACAATTAAGATAACATCGAGATAAGGTAAATTGGTACCAAAACAACAGTTAAATTCAGAATGGACATTGAGAATTTTCCAGAAGGTAGATGTTGAAGTTAGAAGTGGTTAACCTTGCAAGAACATTCAGAGATGCTGAAATGGATACTGGGTTACCCATCGCTTGTAAGGCAATTTTAATGTGTTATAGGAGAATCTTGTAACTCTATCAAGCTCCATCAGGAAACCCTGGCGACATGCAGGAATTTACATCTTGGCTCCATTTTTAGAAGAGATAACAGTACATACTGATTGGCATGTTAAAATTAAACAGACAAATGTATGCAAGATGCCCAGCACAGTAACCATTAAAGAGTAAGTGTTTTATAACTATAAGCTTTCTTCCCATTCTGCCTCATAACATATAGAGGAGGAATAAAGACAGAGATGAGTTATGGACCTGACTCCCAAATGAAAGATTATTTTATTTTTCAATCACCTTCAACTTCCCAAAGTCATTCAGCAATTACAGAACATTGATTATTGTCTTTGCCAAAACCACCACCCCCCAGACTTGCTTCCACCATAGTATCTTATGAAACGAGGAAACACTCACCATTAAAATGGACATAATCATGCCACAGTTTTCTGCCCTACTGTGAAAGTGGCAGTAAGGGCGATGGAATGAATAAACACTCATGCTTATTGCACTGATTAAGATCCCTGATATCGCCAAGATGGAACTGACGGTGTTTGTTCCTAGACTACCTCGGACCTAGAAGGGAATAAAAACTAGTTGAACAATCCAATAACACCCTCAGCTACATCTCCAGGAATCACATCACATTCACCATTTCTTTCCCAACTCAGTCTACCTTATCCATCTTGATTATTTCAGTAGTCTTCTAATTTATCTCCTTAAAGTAGTTTCAACTCTATTCTCCTGCCAAAACGCAAATATGATTCTGTTATTCCCAAGCTTCAATTCTTCAGGTGAATTTCATGGGCACAGGAGGTAAACTCAAGGTTTTCAATGTCCTTTGTGCTTTATCTGGAGAACACTGTCTGTGTCCGTTCCTGCAATTCCTTCCTTCAGATTCCTGACCTCTACTCATTTTCTAAACGCTGCCTGCCTCTCATGCCTCTATACATTTTGCATATCTCTCTTTCTCTCTCTCTCTCTGCTGTGTGTTCCTTTCTGTGCATTCTCTTCTCAGGCGAAAAGGTAAGGAGGTTTTTTATAGAAGCTAAAGTCACACAGGGAAGTGTGAGACATTCGGTGTGGCTGTAGCACAAGACATACTTTAATGGTTGTAGCTGGAGGAGACGCTAAGGAAGAAGGCTGAGGCCAGATTTGGAAAACCTACATTGATTATTCTCCATTGATCATAGCTTTTGGACAAAGAAAACTCAAATATGGTCTCTAGCCAGGAAAACATCAGTTGTTTTTGGCTTTATGAAAGACTTATTGGCATGGGTGTTACATTTTAAATTTGATTCTTCTTTTGTAACAAACTTACTGTGAATTTTTTAATTGCAAACTCAGAGTTCTTTTTGATCTAGTTGAAATATACATTTAGATTAAAAAGTCAATAAATATTATGCCACACCAATACTTAGTGTCATTGTCATGGACTGGATCTCAAGCTGTAGATGTTTTTTTTTTTTACTGATCTTACTTAACATTTCTCCACAAGAATTCTCTGTCTTCATACAGTTTATTTTAGAAACTACCTTGCCAAAATATGCAGGCCCACATCAGTAATTCTATAATTAACTAATTGTCTGATTACAATTTTTGAAAAGCATATCCTACTAGGTAAAATCCACAACCTCTCCTGGTTTTTTAAAAACAAAGAAACAACATCGGTTTTATGCCCTGGTAAGAATGCATGTTTGCTTAATCCTTCCTTTTTTGATATAAAAAAGGGAAATATTACTCACCAGACCTTTTGTAATTCTAGTTCCTGCTGCAATTGACAAGGATCCTGAAATAATAAACTAGGAATAAGAGGGAAAAAATGCAGGTAAAAAATTGCTACAGAAATATTGGAAATCATACCTTACTAAAGCTTGCGTTTAAATTAGATATGTTAAGCAGATGAATTATCTCAGAAGAAACAAAAATTTGCATGCAATTCTCCCTTTTCCAAGAAAGAACAGATAAATTCTACCAGATGGATCCATGGAAGAATTGATCAAGCCTTTCAAAAATCATCTAACTGGAATGGTAAGAAAACAACAAAAGAGCACTGAAAGATAAGACGTGCAAACTCCTGATATGAAGTCTTCCTTGTATGACACCAAAATTGAATAAGGTATTCAAACAAAAAAAAACTAAATTTTTTTCCTCACTTAAGATCTTTATTAATCATTTTAAATAAAATAGTAGGAAAAAAACTTAAGTTTCCAATTAGATGATGACTGGAATATACTAGTTTCTTTGCTTCCATCAATAGGGCAATTATTTCCCTTTAGCTAAAATAGAGTATTGTCGGTTGGACTCTCTGTCTTATACAATTCAACTCTTTGAGTTTCTGGATTTGCTTTCAGATTTCATTTCAGATGATTCAAAAATTCTATCTTAATATCAAAAAAAGACTGAACTAATAAAATAGCTTGATAAATTTCTTCAATGAATTTCTAAATACCCAGATATAGAATGATTCATGTAATTTATTTTATTTATTTTTTTTATTTTTTGAGTTGGAATCTCACTCTGTCACCCAGATTGGAATGCAGTGGCACGCTCCGGCCACCGCAGCCTCGACCTGCTGGGCTCCGGCGATCCTTTCGCCTTAGCCTTCCAAGTAGCTGGAACTACAGGCGCGTGCTACCACGCCCAGCTAATATTTTTATTTATTGTAGAGGTGAGGTCTAGCCAAGTTGCCCTAGGCGAGTCTCGAACCCGCGGGTTCAGGCAATCAACTCACCTCAGCCTCCCAAAGCGTGGGATTACAGGCTGAGCCATCGAGCCCGGTGATTTATGTAATTTAAATCACCTCTAGAAAATTTAGTAGAGAGAATCATCCATCATATTATACAAAGTAAATCATGAGCATGTGGGATGTTCCTTCAACGGTGCAAATATTTTCAGTGTTTAAATATTATAACTTATGAAATTAGTGAATTTAAGGGAAAAATCACATGCTAATTGCTATCCATGTTTACAATGTTGATAGCACATTTAATACAATCAATATTATTGTTGACTTAAATATTATTGGTTAACTATAAAGAACTAAATTTTCCATAACATGATAAAACATCTGCATATCTAAAGGTCTTTATCATGTTTAACGGTAAGACATTAGGACCATCTCATTAAAGTCAAAATCAAGATAAAGATGTAAACCATCAAACAATACTATTCTGAATATGTTAACTAAAATAATTATATAAGAAAAATGTTTGAAACATATGGTTAAAATTACTGTTATTTAAGTATGAATAGTATGTATTGTAAACATCCAAGAACATGAATTTAAAACTACTATAAACTGTTAAAAGATTCAGTAAGATACATGGGAAAAATACTATACACAGAAATTATATATACATATCGTAAGTGTGTATGTGTTTTGCGTATTTGAAGACAAATTGAATAAAAGGACCTCATCTACTACGACTACTACTACACACACACACACACACACACACACACACACACACACACATTCATGAATGACATATTTCAGGGGGAAACAATGTAACAAGGAATGTGAAAGGCATATAGGACTAAAACTAAAACTTTACATTGGTTCAAAAGTATACAAAGGAAAACTTGAACAATAGACGAGTGTGGGGATAATTTTATGTGACTCTATTAAATAACATATAGCTGTTGTACTAAAGACTCAAGTGGACGAAAAAATATGAAAAAATTTATGGTTGGTTCTTGGTATTAGTACATAGACTGTACAAGGAAGAAAAAAAAGAAGTACTTCACTAGTGAAGTCTGGAAATAAGGTTGAAAGAATAATGGATGATAACAGCAAAAAAAGAAAAAGTTTAATCAACTAAGCAAAGCATATCTAGTTTGATGCCTACAATAGTCTAAGTGGGCCGGGCTCAGTGGCTCAGCCTGTCATCCCAGCACTCTGGGAGGCTGAGGCAAGTGGATTGCCTGAACCCGTGGGTTCGAGACCAGCCCGGGCGACTTGGTGAGACCTCGTCTCTACAATCAAAAATTAGCCGGGTGTGATAGCACGCACCTATAGTTCTAGCTACTTGGAAGGCTGAGGCGAAAGGATCACTGGCACCCAGTAGGTCAATGCTGGGGTGGTTGTAAGTGTGCCACTGCACTCCAGCCTGGGTGACAGAGTGAGACACACTCAAAACAACAAAAAAAAAGTCTAAGTGATCTCAATTGACAAACACAGCTCTTACTGTTCCTGGTAATATACTGAACATATGTGGGAGACTTCAACTACATAAGCTGTTTTCCAATGTGGTTTGAAAAGGAAGTGAAAATTAAGGCAGAAAACTAGAGTGGTTAGAGGAGTGCAGTTCTGGAAATACACTGACCCTATTTGACACTGGTTCCTGTACCAAATAGTTGCAACCTTGGGTAACTTACTTAACCTCTCTAAGTCCCAATTTCTTCATCCATAAAAGGATAATGATAAATCCTCCCCAAAAAGTTTTTAGTGATTGTTTAAAGTAGCATTGTACACATAATTCACTTAGTAGACTGTCAAGATTATAGTGACTATTTAATAGAAACTGCTATTGGCATGAATATTTTTTTCTTTTTCCCTTTTATTTTAAAAATGTGGAGTACAATCCAGGATTAGATAGACAAATGTTCATTATGCAGGTACCCTTGTTGATGAGGCATGCCCCTCCCTCCCCTGGCAGTTTCCTTCATCTGCCAATCCCCACCCCCCGCCCCCAGCAGTTTCCCACTGCTGCCAATCCCCTTCTTATAGCATTGTGATAATTGTTCAAAGTCCACTTATGAGTGAGAACATATGGTACTCTGTTCTTTGTTTCTGTGATAGATCACTGAGTAGGATAGACTCTAAATCCATCCAAGTTGCTGTGAAATCCATATGTTTGTCCTCTTTATGGCTGCACAATATTACGTTGTGTTTATGTACCACATTTTTTTATCCAGTCCAGCTGGCACGAATATTTTTAGTTATTAAAAGTATTTTGTGCAATTCCCAGAAACAGAACAGCATTGCTGTTCTTCACATCTTGCAATTCTGCTGTAAATGGTCAAGCAAGAGCAAAAAGCAAGCTCCATAGTGAAATTCTAAACTATCTCATTCTTGGTTTATAAATAAATGGAAACCCCACAACACTAGAATAAGCTCCCTGATTCTAGCATAAATCAGTTTATACGTGTTATTTTTCCCTTGTCAGCAGATAAAACTTGATAGTTTATACTCAATTGCACTCCCAATTTTATTTAAAGCTCTCTTATGTTTTGTCTTGAGAATTTTTAAACTTTCTTAAATTCTACTTTTAATTTGATACTAATTATAGTTATGTTATTAAACTTTTGTAGTTGATGTACTAAACATTATACATTGTCTGTGTACCAGCCTTCTTCCTTGCTAATCAAGTCATTATTTTGTTTAGTTTGTCATGAGTTTAAAGGTAGGTAGACTCCTCCCTGCCACAGAGGTGAATCTTGATCAGTCCATTACCCTTACTAATAGTTGATTTTGGAATATATATAATTTATGAAAAATGAGACCAGGTGTGGTGGCTGCTTATAATCTCAGAACTTTGGGAGGCTGAAGTGGGAGGACTGCTTGAACCTAGGAGATTGAGAACAGCCTAGGCAACATAGCAAGATCTTTTCTCTACAAAAAAAAAAAATCAAAAAATTAGACAGATGGTGGCACATGCCTGTAGTCCTAGCTACTCTGGAGAGCTGAGGCGGGAGGATCACCTGAGTTCAGGAGGTCAAGGCTATGGTGAGCCATTATTGTGCCATTACAACAGAAGGAGACTCTGACTCAAAAGAAAAAAAAAAAGGAATCAACAAGATTCCTTCTGAGATGGTCTGCTAGTAGTTCTTGGTGAGATCTTTGTACTACTGAATTAAGCAACTCTAGAAGTGACTAGTCACTAAGCTTGTTATGAAATAATCAGTGTTTCTGATTATTCCATTCAGGATGGAGTTTTGGTAATGTGCTGCTGTAATGTAGTCTAACTGACAAATATGACGGTTTTTTTTTAATTATTATCATTATTCCTACTTTAAATATGAAAAAAAATTGAGTCAAGAAGTTAGATATCATTCTCAAATTTATGTAACTATAAGATAGAGTCAGGATAGGATTCCAAATACCAGGATATTGACAATGATGTTATGTTGTCTCCAATTATATCAAAAGGTGTTCTACTCACCATCACTGATCCCCAAATGGTATACCCAATATACACTGAAACGGGATGTATTCCATAAAATTGCTGTGCTACACACATCATTGTTATTCCCAGGCTGAGGTTCATTAGGGCAATCATAATCTGTACAATCTAGAAATGATGAGAAAAGTAAAAACTGATTGTCCACCACAAAAAATGGTGCTCACACCCCTCCCTTTCCAAATACGAATTCTCCCTCTTTTGGCATAGTCATATGACTTTCTTGCTACTCTAGTCACTTTTTTTGACAAAAAGAGCCACAAACATTCTAACTTCCAATAGCATTTCTTAGGATATCTGTCTTTGCCCAATAATTTGAAAGTTAAAAGGAATATGCCAGAATCAACCCAAGGAGTGCTTTTTTGATACCCAAGAAGCTACTTCTACTACATCTCTTACTCTTCCTTGTCACAAGCTCAGACAGAAGTGATCAAGGAATTAGGAAGCAATTATTCTAGCAAGGAGAAGTAACCTGAAGAAAAGAGAGTGTAGAGAAGAGAGGGAAAAAATGAAGAGCAAATATGGTATTTTCTTGGGATCTGGAGCCTGAAAACATGAGTGTGAGTACAGGGGTCCAGAAATAAGAGAACAGGAGTACAATTATCCCATGGCATTAAAAATAATCCCCAAAATAAAAACAACTTATAAATATTTGTGGGATGCAATGAAAACTAGTGCTTAGAAGGCAATTTATAGTACTGACTGTATATATTGAAAAAGAAAAAAGACCTAAAATCATTTACCTAAGCTTTTACCTTAGGAAACTAGAAAAGGAAGAACAAATTAAATTCAAGGTATGTAGAAGAAAAAAAATGATTAGAATAGAAATTAGTGAAACTGAAAAAAGAAAATCTATAAACAAAACACAAAGCTATTTTTAATTACAAATAAAATCAATAAGCTTCTAGCAAGGGTAACTAAGAAAAAAGAGAGAAATGATACCAATTACCAATATCCTATATTAAAGAGGAGACATCACTATAAGTCTCATAGACATTACAAATATAATAAAAGAATACTATGAACAATTCTATGCCCATAAATTTGATAACCTAGATAAAATTGATTAACCTTTAAAGACACAATCGCCAAAATTCACACAGAAAGAAATAGACAATGTAAACTGACTCATGTAGTTAAATAAAATGAATCAATAATTAATATTTTTTGAAAAAAGAAAGCACCAAGACCAGAAGGGCTTAGTGATGAATTTTACCAAACATTTAAGAAAGAAATTATCCTGATTATTTACAATTTCATTCAGAAAATAGAAACAGAGAGAATGCTCCCTAACTCATTCTATGAGGCTAGCCCTACCATATTCCAAAATCTAGACAAAAATATTATAAGAAAAGAAAACTATATACCAACATTTCTCATGAACAAAGAAGCAAAAATTCTTAATGAAACACTGCAAATTGAATCCAACACTGTATTACAAGAAGTATATCCCATGACCATGTGGGATTTATTTCATGTATGCAAGGTTGGGATAGCATTTAAAAATCAACTTATATAACCCATCATTCAATAGGCTAAAGGAAAAAAAATCACATGACTGTAACAATAGATGCAGAGAAAAAAACTGTACAAAATCCAATACCCACTCATTATAAAAACTGTTCATAAACTAGGAATAGAGGAGAACTTTCTCAACTTTATAAAGACCATTTGCAAAAAACCTACAGCTGACTTCATACTTAACAATGAGAACTCAAATCTTTCTCTCTAAGATCAAGAACAAGGCAGAGATGTACCCTGTTACCACTCCTTTTCAACATTGTACTGGAAGTCCTAGCTAAAATAACAAGACATGAAAGGGAAATAAAAGATATACAGATTGATAAGGGAAAAAAAACCACCTTTGTCTCAGATGACATAATAATCTATGTAGAAAATCTGAAAGAATAAACGAAAGAAAGAAAGAAAGAAAGAAAGAAAGAAACTAACGCCTGGAACTAATAAACAAATTTAATAGGGTTTATTATAATAGGGTTGTAGGATACAAGGCTAATACACAGGAATCAATTGCTTTCCTATATACTTGAATGGATAAGTAGAATTGGAAATTAAAAACATAATACCATTTAAATTAGCACCTCTAAAGATGAAATGCTTAGGTAGCCATATGAGTCCATCAACTATCAGGAAGACCTGGGGTAGGTCAACCAGTGCACAGGTAGCCTTTTCTCTTACTGCTCTTCCATGCTGAGGTTAAATATTATTAACCCTAAAGTAGACCTGAAGTCAATATATATTTTAAATCCAACTAAATTAGAAGCAAAATGTGATCAAATATTGTATCATTGTTTAAATGACAAGACTTGAAAATTACATACTGATGTCTACAGGGCTGATTGGTGAATTATGAGGCTAGTGGGACAGTGTATTTGGCAGGAAGTCTGATCACTTATGAGTTTACAACACCACTGGTCTTCTCCCAGATCCACAACTGACTTACCCCAAGGACTTTGGGTTCCCCCTTCAAGAACTTCTCTCGGATCCCTTTCCACATATATGAGTGTAGGACAGCGGGCTGTTCCAGCTGGGGCACACCAGGGTCAGCCTCTGATGGGGTCTGTTCCATTCCTTGCATGGTTGTCTGACAGCAAAAAGAGTGCTACAATAAGAAATGCAATTTAGCATGAGGCACTGAAAATGACAAAACAAGGCATGACATTTTGAGGCATGTTCCACTCTAAGGTTAAAAATCTGTCCTGCTTTCACTTCCTATATTTCCTTTTTTTTTTTTTTTGGTGCTCATGATGGGTTTTATTTTAGGATTGTTTGTAATAATGCTAATATTTTAAATGTACACCTTCGAAATAGAGAATTTAAATTATTTAAAAAATGATTTTACAATATCTGATCATTCACATGTACGAGAATGGCAAAACGTGTGTTAACTTTTATGCTGTAGCCATACGTATAACAGGACTCACCTGCCCAAACACAGCACCCTTCCAAATATTTCAGGGTCACTTGAAAGTAGTTTGTGATTATTATTATAATAATCAGTTATTATAATAATCAGTTCATCGGCTCCCACCACCACTAACTGTGTTCAATCCGACCTTGTGACAGCTTCTGGGGAAGTGCTGTGACTAACACAGAGACTTTGCCCTCAGAAAGCTCAATCCCTCTATGAGTCGGTTCCTCGAAAGTGCACATGGCCGCCAGTCATCAGCAATCCCATCCCATCCGGCCAGCCCTGTAGTCACTAGCTACACGTAGCTATTGAGCTCTGGAAGCATGGCTGATCCAATCCAAGATGTGCTGGCACACAAGATCACGAAGACTGAGTAGGAAAAAGAATGCTAAATGCACATTTATATTTCTAAAAAATTGATAACATATTGAAACGATAATATTTAAGATGTACTGAGTTCAACAAAATATGTTTTTAAAAATAAAAAATTGTTTCTAGCATCTTGACATTACACAGTATTTAGATTTCCTCTTTCTTTCTTTCCCCCCATCTTCTTTCCCTCCCTCCTCCCACCTGTCTTTCTTTCCTCCTAACATGTTGCTTCTTCCACTTCCTTAGCTCTGACAGCTGTTGGAATATAGGAAGTATAGCCAGGCACGGTGACTCACACCTATAATCCCAGCCCTTTGGGAGGCTGAGGTGAGAGCATTGCCTGAGCCCACGGATTTGAGACCAGCCCGGGCAACTTGGTGAGACCTCGTCTCTACAATAAATCAAAAAATTAGCCAGGCTTGGTGGCATGTACCTGTAGTTCCAGCTACTTGGAAGGCTGAGGCAGGAGGATCACCTGAGCACAGCAGGTCAAGGCTGTGGTAGCTGTGAGCATGCCATGCCACTGCACTGCAGCTCGGGTGACAGAATGAGCCTCCAACTCAAAAAAAAAAAAAATAGAAAAGTTAACACAAACTGGGTGTGATGGTGCATGACAATAGTCCCAGCTACTCTGGAGACCGAGGTGGGAGTATCACTTGAGCCCAGGAATTCAAGGCCAACCTAGAAAACATTGAGAAAAAAAAAGTTAAGACCCCTCATTCTGTAATTGCAGGCTGGCGAGTCAGGTGTCAACTGGGTACATCAGCCTCTAGGATGAAGACACATGCCCTGGGTACATCTGACTTCCGTGCTGATCAAGTTGCTCTCTGTCATTTTGATGTCTGAAACCTATGTTAATCAGATTGTGAGATCATTATGGTTCCTTCTCTCTCTTACTCTTTTCCTCTTGTTTCTGTTTTTGTTTTGTTTTGTTTCCTTTGGTGATCATTACTTTCACCCAGACAATTCACGGGAGCTCATGTTTCAGTGGAAAAATGAATGCTTTTAGATTTGTATTTAATGGTGTTCAATGACAGAGATGCTCTACTGAGCCCAAGTTCCGTTACTTCCCTCAACCTTTGCATTTTATCCTAAACATAGCTATACTATTATACAACCTGCATCATGAAAACTAGAAAGTACTGGAGAGAGGGAAATGTGGAGGTACATATGCTGGACTTCTCAAATTATGGAAATTTCTTCAAGTTCAAATCCCAAGTCTGCTCAGATTTGATTCCTATACCTATTCCCTCAATTACAGCCATTTCTACTGGAGAATTATTATAATAATAATCACAAACTACACCAAGTCATCTGCATTCCAATTTATTGATAATATTTTATAGTCTCCTTTTTCTCATCAGGACATAGTTAAATTCTCAGAGTTAGAAATCTTCCCAGGTTCATTGTTACTGAGTGTGATTTATGTAACCTTGCATTTTGTTCTATAAACTCGGAACTTTGGGAATGGCACTTATGGCTCTGAGTTATATCCTTGGCGCCACAAATTTAAAGCTCTTGTCTTATTACAGTGCTTTAAATCCTGACTTGACAGTGCACAGCAAGGACACATAAAATTATTTTCCAAGACTCCAAGCACGATATACTCCAACCAGACTATGTGGAGACAGATTTAAGTCACGTGACTAAAATTCACTAAGCTTCATTTCCCTCGAAATGTAACTTTCAAGCCACAGTTGCTTTTGGTGATGCCATTTATGCTTCATTGAGGCCCAGAAAGGTCTCAAGTATGGAGCTTTGTACCCTCTTACTGGCAACATAGATGGAAAAATATTATTATAGTTCACATTTTCTATAAATTCAGATTTCTCTGTAGAGGATTATCAACCTATCTTTGATAGACCAAGTGAAATACATTACCAGCTATCTAGCAATAAAACTGATGAAAATCAGAAGAAGAGGGATTAAGTTCAGAGAAAGATAAAAGAAAAAATTCTAGATAAAAATAAGATTAATCATTCAAAACATTAATTCGATTTTAGTAATATATACATTCAAAGTTATGAAAAGCAATCAAATAAAAGGTATACAATTACAAATAAAAATAAGTTTTTAATAAGAAACATAAATAATAATTAATAAGAAATACATAATGTAAATGCAATTGAAATGGTCAAGATCAGGAATTAAATATGAGAATGCAGCCCAAGTCATTGTTTTTTATTCTTTTTTTTTTAAATATTTTTTTTATTGTGATATTGAGGGGTACATTTAAGGGTTAGGTACACAAATATGTCTCATTCAGGCACCCTTGTTTGTAAGAAGTGTCCCCCCATCCCCAGACAGGTATTTACTGCCATTAATTGCTTCCCCTATCCCTTC
>CAUYQG010126093.1:0-49255 GCA_963574415.1 Tarsius wallacei | reverse complement strand
ATATAGGCTGGGCTTAAGAAACATATATCCTTCTGGAGCATCCCCCAGAAATGCCTCATTGAAGCACTGAATGGCAAAACAGTATCTCTGCTTAGTTCTTTTTTTTTTTTTAGACAGGTGAAATCCAGTGACTTAGAAATTGACTGTGTAGCTCTAGCAAAGATTAGTATCTTGAAAATTGTCAGCTTCCTTCTGAAAACCATAACCTATACATCTTTAGGTTATAGATAAAATGCTGCCTACAAAATTCTTATAAGGCTTATGGTCTAAAAGACTGAATAGGGCCTCAAGAGATTATTCAAAATTAGAGTTTTTGATTCTTAATGAATTCATAAAGGGTAATGTACAGTATGTTAGCTGCAACTCTAATCCAGTATTAAAGCTCTCAGTAAAAACTAAGCAGAGCCAGGCTCGGTGGCTCAGCCTGTAACCCCCTGCTCTGGGAGGCTGAGGTGAGTGAATTGCCTGAGCCTGTGGGTTCGAGACCCGCCTGGGCAACTTGGCGAGGCCTCAAAAAACTAGCTGGGCGTGGTAGCGCGCGCCTGTAGTTCCAGCTACTCGGAAGTCTGAGGCAGAAGGATCGCCGGAGCCCAGCGGGTCGAGGCTGCAGTGGCCGGGAGCAGCCACTGCACTCCAGTCTGGGCGACAGAGTAAGACTCCAACTCAAAAAAAAAAAAAAGAACTAAGCAGAGATACTGTTTTGCCATTCAGTGCTTCAATGAGGCATTTCTGGGGGATGCTCCAGAAGGATATATGTTTCTTAAGCCCAGCCTATATAAATATTTCTCAAGACTGTGTGGTATCCATAGAAAGACTTGTAGAGTCAGATAGACCTAATTTAGTTTTTTAGAACTTAGCACTTAGCAACTGTGAGACCTTAAAGAAATTCCTTTACCTTGTCCCTTTCTTTATCTATAAAATGGAGTATATAAATGCTACTTCATAGAGTTATCATGATGATTTAATTTAATAATACATGAAAAGTCTGATATGTAATAGGAACTGGATAATTGTGAACCCCCTTACTTTCCCTTAACGTTTCCAGAAAAAGAAATAATCTTGATTCAGTACCCAAGATTATATGATAGATTCTAGTAGGCTAATGAATCTGGGGGAAGAGGTGTTTGTGACATTTCTTTTCTTCTTTGGTTTTTAAAAGTACCTATAGAAATAGAGTCTGCGACTATAAAAAATGCTGCTCACTGATTCAAGATAAGAGAGACAATAATGGTTGGCTCTACCTTAATGTGCAAGGCAAAGATGAACTCAATATGTAATTGAAATCATGAATCAGAGAGAAATTTTGTTTTACAAATGAGGGATAGTTGCCAAACAAGGAAATACAGTCTCTGATTGTGCAACTGCAGTAAACTGTAACTACATTTTATGGAATAAACACCACTGGAGGGGTGGAAACTTTATTGTTTACATTTTACGAATACTGTTCTCCTTTGTTTCATGTGAGTTTGATGGCAGAAGACTATCCTTAAGGGAAAAACATGTCTTTTATACATTAGGGCTGCCTAGAGCATATTCTGGCACATTATATAAATATTAAGTAATCCCTATAATTAAAATGGTGTTCTTTGGAGTGAGGATGGCGACACATGGTTATCTGAATCGCCTTGAGCTAGTTTTACAATAAGTAGATTTCTACTTTTCTGGAATGTGTAATGAATGAATCATGGTATTTTACAAGTAAGTATTAATTAATGGTTGAAGTACAAAAGACAGTTTCTTGGAATTATGTGATTATCTACATTATAACTAAAGGAATTTCTCATGATAAATGCTAGTCAATGTTGAATAAGAGACCCATTTTCATTCTTAAAGAAAATTATTATTTCTTTTTATTGATAGAGTGAATGTTAACTTAATAATAATGAAATAATACTAACATAAAAGACAATTCTTAATATTCTATTTATGACCCATGATCTTTGTTGCAAAACTAGAAAACACTTCAATGTTATTGATAGTCCTTAGAAAGACTGGTAATTATCAAAAACACATACCTAAACATGTCTTAGAGACTTTGCTTTGAAAATTAGATTTTAGAGCAAGAAAGTAAGCAATATAGTTATTTCCTTAGAATACAGGTAAATACAAAGAGTTTGTTTTAAATACAAAATGTATATTTTTAGAATCTCAAACTTATAAATTACTTATTTCCATAGACAAATCTCAACATCTGGTTTCTATAATCAGTCTATGTCTATTCAGTTTGTAATTATATTAATTTTATAAATGCATATGAATACCAAATTGTTAGTCAATCTTCTAATTTTTTTTTTTTAGCAATTATCTACTTACTTTAGGGTTAGATTCAGCCTCCTTTTAACTCAGAGAAATGAAAGTCAACAGGCTTCCTTCAATAAGACTACCAGAGAGCTACACACTATACTGTAAAAGAATCTTTCTCCAATAAACATTCCCATGGTGTTTTCAATGGAGATCATCTGTTACCATGTTATGAGTAAAGTTAAATCTTTCCTCTTTTGAATACTGTTTTTATTAAAATAAGAGATAGTTCTTTTGAAACAAGATTGCTAAAAAAAAATCTGGTTAAGACCCTTTTAAATACTTCCCATAGTGAAAAATGAAAAACGTTTAAACAAATGTCAGATTTTCTGGGAAATCCCACAAGCAATCTATTCTAGATTGTCATTCATGTACAAAGACACCTTCATATAGTCTTGGGGCAGTTCAGCCTCTCTGACTTGAAGAGATAATTCTGAAGATCAAATACAAATGGATCTTGTAAAGTTTCACAAAATGTTTCTCAAAGTCCCTTGAGAAAAATAAGCTTGGACCAGTAGCCAATACTTTGTGTTCCAGGGGATTTGTGAACTTGGTAGAGGCAAAACTTCTCTTTCTCCCTTTGCTCTTTAGAACTACACAGAGGGGGAGATAGTGGTCACTTATAAGCCAACCAGCGCCATCCCAAAGTCAAAATCTCCTAACTAACATTACCAGAAATCACCAGAAATCTCAGATTTTTTTAAAATACAGAAACATCAAACTTTCATTGCCATAGAGGTCATGACATATTTTAATGTAAGTGCAGAAACTATGAATAATGAATCAAAACTTAAATCAGATGACCTTAAGAGCAGCTTTGCTGTATCACAGATGGCATTGCATTAACATTTAAAACATCAAAAATGTAAGTATATCCATATATTGACAGTAATCTAATGTGATATTCCAGTGAAAATGTCTTATTGTTTTGTGAAAAAGATTCATTTGTGCAGTGTTTCTCCTCTTCTAGACTTTGAATTTCTTGATGGAAGAAGCAGCATTTTATTCAACTCACAGTCACCCTCCCTCTGTGTGTTGCCTTTGACATATTAGCTATTCAGCAATGCTTACTGCATACAATAGAATCATATAAATCTTGGTTTAAAAAGCTTGATATGCATTTAACATACTTGTGCAAGTTATAAAGTATTTTCTGAAAACTGGCCAAGACATATTTAGTTGTTAAAATTCTGAGAGAAAAATGTAAATCACGCATGACCTAACCCTACAATGTAAAATAGCAGTAGGCTCCAAGTTAAAACAATTATTGTTCTTATTGTTTTGGTAATATTTATTAAATGGCTGATAGAATTCTGTGCTTTTTGAAAATTGATTATAATGAAGAGATCCTAGCCATTATAAAACTGTCATCTAGTCATAGGTAAAATAAATGGAAGAATTATGGTAATACAAATCTAAAATGCATTTAAATTGGAGAACAGATGAAATTGTGCTTCTAGAACTTTTCAGTATGGTTCATTTTGCATATGTTATGTTAAATAAAGCAATATCGAAATATTATGTTTTCATTCACAGATGCTTAAATTTAGATAAATTTTAATACTGTAATCACTTATTAAGTAATAATAAACTGTAATCAAAACAATTATTATTTATTATTAAATTTTTATATTTAAGACCTCAAACTTACATCTATCTGGTGGTGCAGTTATAAAAGCACCTGTATATCATCAAGGTTTGCCAATTTTTTATTTCCTAAAGAATATTTGATAATTTCCTGGATTTTATTAATTTAGGTTAAGATGTCCCAATAATGTACCAATAACCATACATATCAAAATACACAAGTAAAAAAAGATACCCTAAGTCAGCAGTATACAAAAAGTCATCCATAGGAGTCTATTTGGAAAATATCAGGACTTCCATTTACATATTTTATTTAATTAAAAAAATAAGAACATTAAAAGTTCAATGCATGGACTGACACTGGTCTAATCACTTTATGAAGCACCACGCACAAGACGTTTTAAGGGAAAAATTGGCACTTACCAAGTGGAAGGATTTATAGTGGTGACATCCCTTATGTATTATTGTTAACATATTTTTAAATGTTATATATTATTTTTGCCCAACTAAGTTGTCTTTTGAATTATATCACTTAGATTTCTAATGAAATGAAGCTTCACCAAATAAATACATGAGTTAATATAGCCATTCAAAAAAAAACATATAGTGAAATAATCTTAACAATGCAAGTATAAATCCAAGAGCAAGAAAATACTAGCGCTTACTGCTGCAATTGGTAAGAGCTTTTCTCCAGTCACAAAATGAGGTAAAGGCAATGACGGCATTAAACCTGACAAAAAGTTGGTCAACAAGTAAGAAATTAACTGTTTTGCATAAACAGTTTTTATCATACAGAAGCCATTTTGAAAGCAGTTATTCAGAAAGTTTCTATCGTTAGATGATTTTGTGGCTCAAATTAGTGTTGGTCTATCAACCACAAATATGATTTTCTGCATAAGAACACAGAAAATAGAATTGTCTCACCTATTTTTAAAGCCTTTTGAACACAGCGTTTCTGTGAGTTTTGAACATTTTCTTAAATAAGTTAAAATGTCCCACGTTCCAAATAATTTTCAAGAATGACCAACAAGCATCCAGAAATATGCTAGCCACATTTCAGTCAGAGCTGAAAATAATTGGTGAGAGGATTGAAAACCGAATATCATCATTTAGTAGACTCCACCATTGATGTAATTCTTACAAGACCTGTGTATTTTTTGTGTGATGTCTCTTTTCAGCTATGAAAACAATTGATAGTAAGTATTAAAATAAACTCAAGAACCTTCAAATATCAATACTTAGTAATAGTTCTAAGTATTTAGCTAAGATTTTCAAAATGGAAAAATATACTTGATTGCACTGCTCTTTTAAAAAAAGAAAGTAAAATATTATTTAAGAGTAAAAAGGAGTTTTATGTCAATAAGTAAATTAAGTATTTTTAAAAAGTGTTTATTTTATTTATTATGCATTTCAATACTTAACATTTTAATCAATGTTTAAATATATTAATATAGTACAAATATAATCTATAAGTAAATATATAATATAGATAGAGAAAGATTGTGTGTATATATACGTGTATATTTATATATACTCTGAACACATTTTTACTGATAATATTGCAAAACTAGACTAGAAACCCCTGTTCTAGGTAATTGAGTAATGCAATCAGTCCAGCCATAAGAAAAAATTATGAAATATGTGGCATTAATTTTTTATGTACAGTAATATCTTTTTCCAGCTGTGACGCTCACTCTCCTGATAGTTGTCTAGGATTCATTACCATGTTCAATTAATTCATTGTAAGGTTTTAAGCATTCAAGGTAGACACTGAAGGGAATAACTAGTGCAAAAGTAATTTTAAGAGGAACATTTGATTGATTTATGTATTCATTCATCCTGGATATATTTGATTATTTGATTGGTGGTTTGATTCCTGATATGTTAATTTGCCGGGAACTTTCTAGACTCCAAGCAGTGGACACAGCAAACAAAATCTTGACATCGTGGAGCTTGCATTCTAATTTGAAGAGAGTATTAATAAGATAAGCATATAAAATATGTAGTATTAGATGATGATAAATGTCAAGGAAAAAAATAGAGTATGAAGGGGCAGAAAGGGTGATGGTAGGTGGATGGTGCTTTGATTTTACATAGAATACTCAGTCAGAGAACCATAGTGACTCAGGAATAGAATATATGAGTATCAGAGACAAGAAGGTCTTAGGGCAAGAGGAAAGAAAGTACAAAGACTCTGGTGTGTTCAAAAACATCAAGGATGGGGCTAGTGAGATTGGGAGAATAGGAGGAGCTGGGAAGGGATAGATATTGTACACTTTTGGAACATTGTAATTAATGTCTTTACTTTTTTCTGACAGTGCGGTGGGGAGTCTCTAGAGTGCTTTGAACACAGAAATGTAATGATCTGATCATATTTTAGCAGGGTCAGTGTGATTGTTGCATTGAAAATAGACTGAAAGAGGAAAAGCACAGATAGAATGACCCTTTAGGAAACTTTGCAATCATATAGTCATTAGGTATGATGGCCTGGACCAGAGTGGTAGCAATGGAGTTGATGAAGGATGGTTTGCTTTCAGATGTATTTCAAGGGTAAAGCCAGAGAGAGATGCTGATAGTTTGACTGTGGAACATGAAAGGAAGAGTCAAGGATGGCTGTCAGGCTATGAGCATCAACGACGGAAAAAACTGAGTTGCCGTTGACTTTGGTGGGAAGGATTATGGCAAGAGCGTATTGCTGAAGGAATATCATTAGCTTGGTTTGGCAAATTATATGAAGTTAGAGGTACCTATTAGGTATCCAAGTGGATATGTTAAGGTGATAGCTAGTATACAAGCCTGAAGTTCAGTAGGTCAGATGCATCTGAACTGAAAATAAAAAAATGTTTGAATCACCAACACAGATAACATTTCAGCTAGGAGACTAGATGTGTTAAACGAGAAACTGAGAAAAGATAGACGAGATGAGCTGTGTGGATTGGACCCCACAACACTCCAACATTTAGTGGTTAGGGAAGTGAGGAAGAACAAAAAAGAAGGCTAAGAACTCGTGGTGAGAAAAGTAGAAGGAAATTCAGGAAGTGGTGTATTGAAAGTCAGTTGAATTAATCAAGAGCGACGAACATTGTCAGATACTAATAATGAGTCAAATAAGGTAAAAAATGAGAATTGAACATTGGATTTAGCAATGGTGTCTACTGATGACCTCGAGGAGTGCGTTTCAGTGGAAGGATATGACCAAATATTAACTGGAATGGATTTAAAAGGGAATGAGAAAAAAGGATATATTCTAGAAAGAAAATAAGGATGTAGATGCTTGTCCATGGGTTGCAGTGGTGCTGGTACATGTGGAAGTCTCTTTTGTTAGTTTCTTTGGTCCTAGAAAATAGAAAATAATTGGGCATGAGGATATGGGAGAAGAATTTTGAAGCTTTGAGGAGAAAGAAGGAGGTATGACATAGTATCCAGGAATGTAGGACAAAAAAAAAAAAAAGGACCAGGCAGCATTAGGGATCTGTGAGTTTAGTAATCATGAATTTGAAGCAGGATCAGTCAACAGGCAATATGTATTTCTTCAGACGTATCCAGCTCAACAGTTGCAGATACAAAGAAGATAGAGAACTGAATTTAACTGAAATTGTGGTCTAGCCAAAGGAGTACAGTGAAACTAGAGATTAAAATGATTGAACATGGACTTTAAGACAGTGATGGGAAATCCTCAGGCTAGAGCAATTTCCCATTTTTCTCTCCTTCTAAAATGCTATTGGTACTTTAGTTAAGACCAAGTCTTTGTTTTATGGGGCTATACAAGGTCTTTGGGGATATTTAGTATCTTTGTTCTCAGACAGTAAATATAAGTAGCACTTTACTACAAATTAAAGGAGCAACATATAATTTTTGACAGCTTTTTAAACTTTATTGCATTGCACTTCCTTCTTCCTTAGAATGGAGTTTTTCTATATGTCCCCAAATTAAGGCTGGTTTGTATAACATTAAGTTATACACAAACAAAAAAACAATCCGATCATCTATTTGATATATCCAGTATAAAACATGGCAACATAGAAAACATAGGTTAAAGTTTTGAAATTGTGCTTTACTGAGCACCCAAGAATTTCTAACAATCACTAAAACAGTTACTTTATTTCTTAGATATATTAATTATAATAGTAACTGAAATATATTGAGTATTTGTGTGGATGTCTGGAATGTTTTAAGTGTTCATATGTATCCTTGGCACAGTGCTAATTGTTTGCCTGCATTATCTGATTTGATCTTCACACAGTGCTCTGAAGTATGTATTATCATGATGTCCATGATAATTGCAAACAGTATAAAAATGTGTCTATTACTTTGAAAATGGAGGACTGCTTTGCAGTATTACAGTATGGTTGCTCACTGTTCTTTTCTACATGTTGGTATTGAATTGTTTCAGGCTGCTGAGGCAGCACTGTCAGAAAACACCTTTTTCCTAAGCATATGCACACTTTGTTCTTTCTCCTTCAGTTCCTCAAATTGCTCGTACACTTTCTTTCTCTCTCTTTTTACATCGATTATTAAAATTGAGTGCCTAGATTTTGTTTAAAAAGCAACCCAGTGGAACATATGCCCTCCAAAATATTGTTTAGCGAATCTTAAACATAAAATGATTTAACTGCTTGAAGACGACTTTCAGCTTCAGAAATGGTATGCCGTTAGATATGGTGACATTTATTTATAAACAAATAAATGTCTTCAGCCTCTATGTAGTTGCCATCAGTATTAGCCATACAATATATATGGAGTTCCAAATACATTGTAAAAATGATCTAGATATAATAGTGGTCACTTATGTCCCCTTGATTGAAACTGCATTATACGATGTTCTTTCCTTTTCAGTTCAATAACCTGAAAAATATAGCTGTCTATTTAAAGAAGACATTTTCATGTTCGGCAGAATATTATCATCCTATAGCATATGTACAATATGGTCCTAATTTGTGCCTATATGTGCTAGGCTTGGAATACTCACTTTAAGTTTTACTAAATTTATTTTGGAGTTTAACTCTTACTTTTGACATGATTTATATTCTAAGTAGATCTCGGCTTCTTCCTGCTTAAAACTCTGCAAAATGACATTACATGGGTAGGAAGGTATATGTTCTTATTATAGCAGTGTCTGCCAGGGCTGCAGTCCTGTTGTTAGAAGCCTGTCAGAATTGTCAATGTAAGCCTTCCTTTTCTAGGTGTTATGATTTAATCTGCTAACTCCTACTGCTCTCTGAAACCTGTGCAGCCATTCCATATCTTAGAACAAAAGCTAAATATGGACATTTCTGTATTTTTTTCCATGGACCTACCTTCCCTCAAATCTTTTAATTTTATTCCTTCAAACTTATCACCTCAACAACCAGTTCCCAATTAAAATTCTGGATCTGTGTGCAGAACTGGTGACTAGTGACCCCTGCAGGAATTTCTTTATAGTGATTGTACTCTATATATGTATATGTGGCAAGCTAATTAGCGCCTTCCCCCGCCCCACCCCCCTGCCCCCAAGATGTCCAAGTCCCAATCCCCAGAACCTGTAAATATGTTATCTTACATGGCAAAAGGGACTTTGCAAATGTAATTAAATATAAGGACCTTGAAATGGGAAGATAGGCCCGCATTATTCAGGTGGACCCAATCTAATCATAAGGCCTTAGAGGTGAAAGAAGCTGGAAGAAGGGTGATGAAACAACGGAAGAAGAGGAGGGGGAAATTCAAAGCATAAAAAAGACTCTGTCTACCATTGAACACCGAGGTCCCCACGAGAATGTGGGTGACCTCTAGAAACTTGGAAAGGGCACTGGCTGACAGCCGGCAAGGAAATGGAAACCTCAGTGCCACATCCACAAGAAATAAATTGTGTCAACAACCTGAATGAGCAAGGAAGTTCCTTTCCTGAGCCTCCAGAAAGGAACGTATCCATTCTGACACCATGATCTTAGCCACTGTAGCCCAGGAAGACCTGGGTTGGAATTCTCACCTAGAACAAAGAGATTGTGTTGCTCTCAGCTTCAAAGCTTGTTATGGTAGCTATAGGAAACTAATGCAATGTACAGTTGACCCTTGTGCAGTACAGGGGTTAGGGACAGCAGCCCCTATGCAGTCGAAAATGTATGTATAACTTTTAACTCCCCCAAAACTCGCCTACTAATAGCCTACTGTTGGCTGGAAACCTTACCAATAACATGAACAGCTTATCCACACATAATTTTCATGTTATATGTATTATATACTGTATTCTTGCAAAAAATAAGCTAGAGAAAATTAAATGTTATGGAAAAAATCTTAAGGAAGAGAAAATACATTTATGATTTATTAAGTAGAAGTGGATAAAGACCTTCATCCTCACCTTCACATTGAGTAGGCTGAGAAGGAGGCAGAGGATGGGTTGGTCTTGCTGTCTCGGGGATGGTAGAGAATGAAAAAACATCTGCATGTACTTAAGTTGATATGCACAGTTCAAACCTGTTCAGGGGTCAACTGGATATGAATGCTTTCCTCTTTACAAGAGCAGTGCTCTAACCCCTGAGCTATGGAGCCACCATAATGCTTTCCTCTTTAGAGAGAAGAGAGTGGGAGGTATTTTGTGCACAACGCTGGAAGGAAACAATGGGATGAAAAAAATCATGGGGAATATTTTATGGTATTTATTCCTTCCCCTCCTTCACTGAGGGCCTTGAAAAACTGGGTTGAAGGCTTCACTCTAACAGAATAAAAAAGAGGACTGAAAGTTAAGGAGATATTTTTGTGAAAAATATTGTAAGATAAATGGTGACACAGGGTTGAAGAAAGGGCCTTTTTCCCCCCATGTCTGACCAAGAGCACGTTTGATATCCTGAGGGCCAAAGGCAGCTTTGCCTGAAGCTAGATTCTCATGGAAGTCACAGCTGAGCAGTGAAAAGGTATCTTAATGGGAGGCCAGAACAAATTTGCTTTGGAGATGTGAGGGGGTGTATCTGAGAACTATCTTTATTGGACACCAGAGTCAGTGAGACTTCTCTTGCATTCGTAGGTGTGCAGGGCCTGGTGATATGTGCATTATATACAAAGATTGCATTCATAATTGGAAAAGCCTCAGGTAATTAATGTCCAAATATTCAGCTGATTTCAGTGATATTCACATAATGCCACACAAAGATGAAAATCTAAAATGTGAATGAATCATTTAGTGAAGTAATTCTTCCAATCTAGTTGTTTGTTATTCTGGAAGAGCCCCTCAGAAGGCACCTGTTTTGCTGACTTTTGTGAATTTTCTACTTACATAACAGAGTCAGGGTGTTCAGAGTATAGCAAAAATAAGAGGAAAGTCAAAAAAAGAATGTAATAATGGTATTTCTTCTACCATGCACGTGTGATATTGGAGCTATTTTTGGTAATAAATTCATTACCATATCATTTGCATTGAATAAATAACATTTATTAAAACAACAAAACGGTTTTTTTGGGGAGGACACTTGATGAACAGTTGCAAAATCAAAATTGCATTTTTAAAATTAAGCTATGTTGATGCAAATAAGTCAAGTTAATATGCTCATTGTTAATTGTGTATGTACTTTTATGTTATTTAGAAAATTTATATGGATGATGTTTTAAATATTCAAAAGGTAAACCACCGAAGTATATGTCAGGAGACATAAAACAAATGATCAATTCTATGTCTTTATGGAACTACACAAAGGAAAAAACAATCTGTCAATTACTTAGCCAGGTTCATCCCAGTAGCCTACTGTCCACTGAGACCTGAGAGTCTGAGTGAGTGAAAGCCAGTAAATTAAGCTAATCAGGTCTTATTCTAGCTTTTTTAGGCATAAATGTATGATGTTTTAAAGAAGTGGTAGTAAACCGGGCTCGGTGGCTCAGCCTGTAATCCCAGCACCTTGGGAAGCCAAGGTGAGTGGATTGCCTGAGCCCGAGGGTTCGAAACCAGCAAAGGCAACTTGGCGAGACCTCGTCTCTACATTAAATCAAAAAATTAGCCGGGCATGGTGGCGTGTGCCTGTAGTTCCAGCTCCTTGGAAGGCTAAGGCAAAAGGATCGCCGGAGCCCAGCGGGTCGAGGCTGCGGTGGCCGTGAACGTGCCACTGCCCTCCAGCCTGGGCGACACAGTTAGTACTGCAACTCAAAAAAAAAAAAACCTTTGCAAGAACGTAGTTGACCTACGCGTGTCCTACATTCACTACTGAATGCTTGTGTGAATGAGGAGCAAGAAGCTTCCAGGGACCAAGAAGCTTAGAACCAGTTGAACTGGAACAAAAGAACTTTAAGTACCGTCAGTGTATAGAGTTTGTGGACAAAAAGGAAGACTAGGTACTTACCGGTAACTATGCGACTAGAGTATCCAGTTTTGCTTTGTTTTGATTGGCTTGTACCAAACTTGAGTGAGAAGCAGGTGAGCCCCAGTGCCCCTGCTTCCTCCCCTCATTCGCCGTGCTGGTCAGCGCCTCCTCAAAAGAGCACGCTTGGCCTCACCCACCTTGTCCATTCATTGATAGAACTACCAGGCTTTCTGTCTTTCTACGTGATATAAAAAAGATTAATATTTGGGGGAGTTGCACCAAAATAGAAATACATGCATTCTCTTTGCTATACCCTTAGATTTATACATGCATTGGATATGGCCGTGGTTAACACTAGGCCATATATAAAAATGGGCTTTTTGAATTGCCTAATAATAACTAAACTCATAATAGAATTTTATTTGGTCCAGAAAGATGATCAAATTTTCCTGAATGTCAGATATATAAAATAAGGTATTAGAAAATGTAATCATATGATATATGCACTTGCCTAATGATTATTATACACATTAACATTTCTTCAGTTCTCATTAGCTAAATATAATGTAACTCTAAAAATGTCTATTATGGCATTAATTTGCTGAAAATTTATTATGCAGCTTACCTTGCATAAAGAATATTCTGCCTGGACATTCTTGTTTCATTTTTGAACTTTGATTAATACATTTAAAGTATATTACCAGATTTGATCACTGTTTTAGGAATAGCAAAATTCCTTGGCTTTTGTGTTAATTATTTGAGTCTTAATTATTTTAAATAAATAAGTTGCATGATTATACAGAGAGAAATTTTTAAGGAAATTTGACCCAAAAGTAAGGGCAAAGTCACTCTGTTCTAGGCTCATAAAAATAACATATGAGAAGATGGAATAATTATAGGTCCCAAATAAGACCATTAAGAAAAACAAAGCTATAGAACAGTGTAACTTTTGACTAGTGGTGACTGAACTGACCAAACTAGCCAGGTATTCAACATCAGACTAAGAACATACCAGTATTTCTATGTACTATTACTAACTGGAATAACAGACCACTTCAAATTTAGAAGTGAAAACAATTAGTTTAATATGCTTGCCAACTTTTCAGGTAAGAAATTTGGACAGAGAGTTGTAAAGATGGCTCTTCTTTGCTCTACAATATCTTAGGGGTCAGCCAGGCAAACTCGAATAGTTGTGAATGAATTGAACAGCTTGAGGCCTCTTCACTTACATATATGGTGCTTGGACTGCAAGAACTCAAAGCCAAACTCAGCTGAGGCAGACAACTAGACATCCTACACATGACCTATATGTGTAGCTTGGGCTTCCTCCAAACATGGTGGCCTTCTGTAGCTTCCTTCATGGCAACTCAGGGCTCCAAAAGAAAATATACCTAGAAAAACAAGGCAAAACTCAATTATTTTTGTGTAACCTTAGTTTCAGAGCATCACTTCCACAATGTTACATTGGCCAAAGCAGTCACAAGTCCCTTCAAATTCAAGAGAGAGGACAAAAACCCCAATGACACTCACTGGGATGAGTGTCAAATAATTTAAAGTGACATATTTTTAAACCATTGTAACTAAATAGGAAAGAAGAACAGAAAACATGCTGTCCCAAGGAAATAGTATCTGTGAACTCTTTTGAGCTAAAGAGGTCATAGTCTGACATAAAGACTTAGGACTGCAAGCCAAGACCAAATTCCTCTGCCATTCTTTGCAATTTGACCTTGGGTGGATTATGTATCTTCCTTGGGATCATTTTTTCTTAAAGATAAAATAAACGTTTTGAGGTTTAAACATATCTAAAATTATTTGATAGCTAAGGAAACTGATATAATCAATATCATTTTCAGACAACTTTTTAAGGCATGATTATTTTTCAGAAATTATGCAGTAGATTCTGAAGTGATAAAAGGTTGTTCGTATGATCGAACTACCGCTTATTTATCATTGAATAAAAGACAATTGAAGATCAGATGGTGGTGCATATAGGCTTTCTTTATAATTCACTTCTTAGGTTTCTGATAAGTTTCTTACATTTTGAAATTAAAACAATCCCTTCCAAGAATTACACGAGTGACCTTAATTGGTTTGATTTAGGAGAGAGCTAAAAATCAGTATTTTCGTGTCTCTGCAGTTAGGGTATGGATTAATTCAAAGAGGTATTTTCTTTTTTCTCCCTCCGTGGGAGAAGAGGTTTCTGTTAAATGGACCAGAAAGCTTATGGAGCCTTGAATTAGGAAAATATTTTCCACACAACTATATGAGGTCCTGTACATTTCATTGGAATTTTTTTTATTAGTCATTAGTAGCCCAAGACAGCCTTCTGTTTTAACTGATAGCGCAAGTCCCATGCATTTCCACATACCAAGATCTAAATGGTAGCTCAAAGGGAAAAATTGATGAGGAGCCTGGAAATTAATGAGACATAAAAGCTTTTGACTATGACCTTGAGATGCAATTTGGTATTTATGATGTTAAATCGCTTGCCTTCTTTTAAATAGAGAAACAGCTGGTCTGTGTGGGAGGGATGTTAGTTATGATTGAGAAGAAAGAAAGAAACAACAGAAAACTTTAAATCTTCAAACATATTACAAAAAAATAAGGTGTAGACTACAAAATCCAGTGCAATGCCAAAGTTCACAGAATGCATGAAGGTTACCCCTGCACAAAGTATACAATTGATGCTCTGATGTGAAAGAACATGGAGAAAATAAGTGTCCAAAGCTGCATAAATATTTGCACCCCTGTGAGAGTGTGAGAAAGTGTGTGTTTTATGTTGTGATTGATAGGACAGCTTTCATGGCCTCCTTTGAACTCTTAGCAGGAACTTTGGAATGTCCTGAGGGTCTGTCTGCCTTTGTACGGCAAGAACTCTGTTTTCTTAGAAAATAGTAAAGAACAGTTTGTACTCCCTTTGTTCTAAAAAGGTACCTATAGTTTATGGGAATTGGAGAACTTAGTAGAAAAATCACAAACTTTCATATATATATATATCTCTTATAAAAAATGCTCAGCTTTATTTTGAAAGTTTGGCTAATGTTTCGGTTTCTTCTCCTCCTGGTCCTTTGTTTGAACTAAAGAAGCCATAGTCTAGCTGACTTATAATATGTATGTGAAAAAAAATGTGTGGATTCTGGTAATTCTGGCCAGGCTATTTTATTCTAATGATCTATCCAC
Organism: Tarsius wallacei; assembly: GCA_963574415.1. Lineage (NCBI taxonomy): Eukaryota > Metazoa > Chordata > Mammalia > Primates > Tarsiidae > Tarsius > Tarsius wallacei. The sequence goes on along the minus strand of CAUYQG010126093.1, from coordinate 33,926 downwards.
GGAAAATAAAAAGAAATGAAGTGAAGGCAAGTCCAAAATACTGTGTAATGTATTTTTGCTCAAAAGCAGTAATTATGCATGTTAGAGAAATTTCCTGTTAGACAAGAGGTCTTGAACACTTCAAGGAAGTTGTATGATCTGATGGGAGTCAGATTTGTATTGTCATTTGAGTCAGGGAATTTTAGAACTAAAGGTGTCAAATAATAAAAGTGCACATATGTGGTGCCTCAAAGTGCGTTAAACCTTGCATCATGCAAGTCTCAAAGTAACACAGTAAAATAGGCAGGAAAATTGTTGAAATTTATGCAGTGGAGAGGATGATTTTAATGCTCACTGAAGTACATAATGTGTTCAGTCATAATTCTGTGAAATGCTCAAACTAAGACATCATTTTAGCTTTTCTCACTTCTGTAGTCTCTATTTTGGTTTTGGTTGGTTCTTAAGAAACAATTCGTTCTAAAATGAAACATCTGTTTTGCACAGTGCTGGCTAACATGCAAGACACACTTTTCTTGTTTTTCTTCATGTCTCTCTTCCACTAACCCCTCTGAATTTCTGAATACATTCTAAAAGCACTCATTCTAAAACACACTCTCTGGTTGGTTGTCAGTGTCATTTTTGAGGTGCTGAAGTCACAAATATTTCACTTCACACTGATAATTCTAGATGGCAGTGCTGGTATGTTTTCTCTATTAGAGTCATTTTATCTGATAAAATTCAGTTAAGAATAAAAAATATTGAAATAGTAAGTACCATGTATTTGAGGGCTAACTCTTATTTTCACTATCTCTACACTTCCATGTTTTAATAAATAATATGTATGTGTATATATATATATACACACACACACATGCTCATTCACATATATATACACATCCCAGTCAACCTCTTTGGAGAACTCTAACTTATCAACTACTCTCTTCAATGGTGGTGTTAAGAATTAATGATAGTACTCTGAATGTGCTCTGACTAGCTATGATTGTGCTCATACACACACACATATGTATATACACACACATACATACATATGAGCATATTTATAATTATTTTTTCTCATTTCACGCAAATGGTAGCATGCCATACACATTATAAAAGCATATTATTATTTTTATGTAATATAATTTGAAGTTAGTTCCATATTAACGGATAAACAGTTTCTTCATATGTATACATGCATATATAATATGTGTATACCATATGTGTGTATGGTTAGTTCTATTCCATTGAATGGATGCGCTCAAATTTTTCAGCAATGAGCAGTCAGCATAGAGGTTCAAGGTTGACTCTAGTACTAGACCATGAGGGTTCATATCCTGGTTTTACCACCTACCGTCTTTGTAATCTTGATACTTGATGCTTTGACTCCCTCTTCTTTAAAATGAAGATAACAATAATAATAATATTCCTACCCGATAAGGCTCTGTGTATCCAAAGCCACGTTGCAGACCACTTAGCACTTGCTAAGCGTGATGTTAGAGTTAACTATTTCCATTATCATTATTAATATGTTTATTAGAAGTCCATATTGATAGACATAAGAGTGTCTTCCATTTTTTTTTAAACTAAAAACATTATTGCAATGAATACTGACTTGCCAAGCTATATCTCACATGCACCAGCATAGCTGTTGGATAAGTCTCCAGAGGTAAAATTACTATGCCAAAATATATATGCATTTATAATTTTAACAGAAATTGCCAAACGACCACATAGATCTTATACATGCTACCACCAATGCACGAGAGTTTCCCTAAAGCCCTCTCTAAGAGAATATATTACCTACCTTTGGGTCTTTGCCAATCCAGTGGGTGAAATTGTATTTTATCAATGTTTTATGTTGGCTTTATTATATTATTAATAAAAATTATATATTCTCATGTTTAAAAAATAATAGTGTTTTTTTCATCACAGACATTTACAATCAAATTCGCAAAACCTATTTGAACTTACCGAATCCCCAGAATTATTAGGAGAGGAAAAGAAACAATGTTTAAATAAATTCTATCTTCCTTGAATAGAGCATGAAGAGTAGGTTTTGTGTTCCTCTCGTAAATTCCTGATAAAACCCTTCAAGGCAGGTATTTCTATTCCCTTTTAGACATAAGGTAATGTATGCATCAGAGTTAAATTAATTTACCCAAAATCATGCAGTAAATACATGGACTAGAATCAGTGAGTAGGCAAGCCTCCTTCTTAAACACATTCCTTTGCATTAGAGTCACATCATGTATACTGAGAGTGTTTGAGTGAGTGTGTGTTTGAGTGTGTGTGTGTGAGAGAGAGACATAAATCAAGGATGCATCTCAGTCTCACTAAATTAACAATGTGACCTTGAACAATTTAACCGCTTAGGACCACAATTTCCCCATGTATACAATAAAGTAATAATCATGATGAATCTATGTTATGTGATTATTGGAGACTAAATGATGATGAAGAACACTTTGGAAATTCTAAAGATCCATGCAAATGTTAGCTTTGATTGTATAGCGTTCAGTAATTGAGTCGTCTTCTTTTTTGTGACCTACCGTATTTTTAATATTATCTGTATCTTGATGAATTAAAGTGGTAGATGTTTTTGTTTTCAAATTTTAAAAATCCAGATCATGCTGATTTGTTGCAATGATATGGTAGTCAGAGAATCTTGCTCTGATCAGTTACAAAATTTTGGAGATTGTTTTACACAATGGCAACAATAGCAAGAATAGTGATAACAGCTAACCTTTACTAAACATTTGCAAAATGTCAAACACTATTTTACATTATTCAACTGAATCCTCACAACAACCCCATGAGGTAGTAGTTACTGATGTATGGTCTTCATTTCCCAGATGAAGACTTGAGACAAAGAGAGACTAAGTAATTCGCTGTGGTCACATACTGCTAAGAAGTGGCGGGAACCGAATGTTTTCCCCCAGGCAATCCAGTTTAGAACTATACTCTTTTATATTATGCTATACTATCTCTCTGATACTGTGTGTAAGGAGTTTTCTCTTAATAAAATGTGTTGTTCTGTCCTATATAAGCTTTAACTCTAAAATATCCAAGCAGGTAGCAGGTGAATAAAGCTAATCCCTATTTTGGTACTCTACAGAAGAAATGGAAAAAAAAAACTAACTCTAATACTTAAGTAACCCACTATTAATAAACTATTAATAAACTTGCATTGTGGAATTGCAAGTTGGCCAGTGAGATCAGATCTAACCCCAACATCTCAGCAGAAGAAGAATTCCTTTTCCATTATCTCAGACAGAGGGACCTCTATTCAGATATCTTCAGAGATACGGGTACCCTGCGAGATAGCCCATTCCATTTCAACAGTTCTAGATATTAGAAGTTAATTCTTACACAGGATGTCAAAAATATCTCCTCCTCTGACACTTCAAATAGGTTCTGAACTATAAATCACAAGTTTTCTTTCTATAATACTGATGAGACACCCTTCAGACATTCCAAGAAAACCAACATGTTTTCCCTAAATCTTCCCTTTTTAAAATTAAGTGCTTCCATTACTTTTCCAAACCTTTTGTTCAGCTGGTTGAAGCCATCAACATCCTGGTCACACGCTTTGGATGAACTCTAATTTGTCAACTACTCTCTTAAATGGTGGTGTCAAGAATTGATCACAGTACTCTGGATGTGCTCTGACTAGCTATGATTGCAGTTGAATCACTGCTTTCTTTAATCTGTACACCATGTGTCTTCTTAATACGGACAGCATGCTGTTTGTCTATATGTCCACGACAGATTGAAAATATATTTATGACTTATAAAATATGTATTAGTGGGTGCTGAAATTTACACTATTATTCTAACATATCGAAACTGGCAAAAGTAATGTCATATAGTTGGTTTATGTGTGTAAATGTCTAAATGACTTAAATATTGATTTTTTTTCCCCTTCAACTGCAGATCAAACTTCCCAAATGCTAAAGGTTCCTTTATGTTAAAACAAATGCATTTGTGGTTCACCATGCAACAGTACATACGCTTTTAATAATTAAGTTCAAATCACAGAAAAGCTCAAATAGGCACAATCTCCTTTGTCTGTTTTTAGGACTGATAAAGACAAGAACAGAAAACCAATGAAGACATATTTTAATGACTGCAAGTTATCTCATAGGGGTAGTTCAAATTTTTCCTGGTTTTTATGCCTTCTTCATGTATAATACATTGAAATGATATATGGTATTGAATTTGATTAAAATTCAGCAGATATTTATGCAGGATCTACTGTCTGTAAGATGCTTATGCAAAATACCATAGGGAGACATTAAGGTATGAGTGAGATCTGAATCTGATATCACTGTGATCACTTCTAAGAATCGTAGGTTTTTAAAGGGCATTTAGGATTTTAAAGTGAATTATGAAATAAATATTATTGCCATTAGTTTATAGTATGAAGTGTTTTATAGTAGTTGAATTTTGAAAACGATACTTATTAAAACAGTATAGCTGACATGTATTGAATACATATTATGTGTTAGGTAATAGGAGAGGAGTTTTATGTGTATTTTCTTATTTCATCCTCAGAACAAACTTCTGAGGTGGGTGTAGTTCAACTCGTTTTAGTGAAAATTCACTGAAGCCCTAAAAATATAAATAAATTTCTCATGGGCCATATAGCCCTTAAAGACTGAATCAGAATCCAAAACCAGCTCTGGAAAATCTCCAGCAATGAACTTAATCTTTTGTGTGATGTATATACAACTCCAATATTAATAGACACGTCAAATAACTAATACAACTCTTGACCTGTTTATGCTGGGAGAAGACACTTAAATATATCTTATGACTCTGTTGATTCTCCTCTGGAGTGTGACTTAGTATCCACTGCACCTTTGGGATTCTTATCTTCTAAAATTCACAACCAGCTTCTACTGCTATAATAAAGGATCACCTGCAGAGTTCACAAGTGAGGAAAGGGGGAAAAAAAAGGAATAGGGGTCGATCAATAACATTTAGCATCGAATCAAAACAGTATTCTAAGGCTGGTGTTCGGGCTTTGGCTTCTGTTGGAAGTAAGTTGACTGTGATTTCAAAAGCTCTCCATCTGAGTAACATAACCTGAGATTAATTGAACTCCTGTATAGCACTTCAGGCCATACTCAGGATTGCTGAAGATGTAAGTAAACATTGAGGGTTGCCTACCAGGTGAGGTGAGAACTGTTTTCTACACACTTGTTCCTCCCTTTGCAACCTATGGGGAGACAGCCACACAACAGCCCTCTACTGTCCAATATAATAAATATCCTTAAAAGACAAAATCCTGAAGCAGCGAGAGAAAGGTTAACCAAAATTCTCATTTAAAAAGAAAATTACAATGCCGATATCTCTTTTTTACAGTGTTCGCATAAATTTTCCACAAGGCTTATACATCTTCTTTTTATTCATGTGTCATTTTTGTGACAATAGTAAGTCTGTTTCTCTTTAGCTTAAAGAAACTTGGATTAAAATGTGTTCTGTTATTTTAATCGGTATCAATGTTGTATATCATAAGCATGCAGTTTTTCGTTTTCCTGGCAGAGACCTTGAGAAAAATGTAAGCCTTAGTCAATAAGAAGTCTATGTATATATAAAACCATAACTCATGGTTTATTTGACTTGATTAACATTTCATTATGTGTTATATATGTTTTTGTAATGCATATTTACACATCATTAATCTAGCCCATAGTAAGAGTACTAATGGAATGTTCCATCCAAACATAAGTAAATAACTGGAAAACAAACAGCTGTTGCAGAGACCCTGTTTTTTGGTTTGGGCCTAATGACACAAAGGCTTTCAGAGAATTTGGCCACTACACTTTATTCACATCTGCTGAGATTACACTATTTCAACTCCAGATTTCATCAGTATATGCTACAAAGTAACAAGTAGTTCTATAAATCAGAAGACTTAAAGGAAACATTAAATGCTAATTTACTATATGGAATGTTGTTTTTCTAAGCACTTAAGCATCTTTCATGTAATGGTTAGCAAATTTATTCATAGGGTGTCTATGTTTTTAAGTGCTCCTAAATGGATATAAGTGTTTGTAATAGATATGTGAAACAGGAAAGAAGCAGCAGCAGCTCATCCATTTCATTTGCCATGTTTTAAAAGATGGTCTGCCTAGCAAATTTGGTTAGGCTCCTTGTTACATGAGAACCACTGATTGTCTGATTTTCAATTACAGCCAAAAGAGTTCTAAGCTGATCAAACCCTTCAAATTCTGTTTCCTTTAAATTATAACCGAATGTATGGAAAGTATAACTGGGCCTTGCTTTCTACACAGGAGACAGAAATCACGTGGAAGATAGGTTGGTGTTCTTCAAATGAACAAATCATTTAACAAGAATCCCTATGAGGAACTCATATTGGTTGCCCAATTCGTCTCTGTAGTTTTTTCACAGACGCTTTTTCCCCTCTGCCAATCAAAAAAAACACTATAATGAATGTATCTTGACATTATCAACGAGAAACATTGTATACAGATACTGACTAGGAGATCATTTGTAGGAATGCAGTGAAGTTATGACGAAATGTGGGGAGAGAAACTATGAGGGTGTAGTTCTGTGGGCAGTAGAAGCACTGAGCTGCAAGGACCCCGGTGGGTCAATCAGTGTTAGTTTCACCGAGGAAGTGTCTTTGGTGGTCTGTCCCAGAACTCTGGCCTTGACCCTGTCACATTCATAATTTTCATCATTTACTTGGTATACTTCTGAAACTTAGGTGACACCAAATACAGAGGAATGCCAAGTTATCCCATCAGGTTGGACTGATTGCAAACCTACAGGGAAAATAATCCCCAACTCGGGCCTTTCTCCAACTAGTTCTAATGACTGTACATGTGAAAAGGACATCGCTACTTACGGTAGAAAGAAACAACCTTAGAACTGTCCACTGGCTACTACATAAAGAAGAAGGAAGATAAGGAGATGGAGTAGGAAAGAAAGAAGGCAGGAAAAGCAAGCAGAAAAGAAAAAAAGGAGGAAGAGAAGTGAATGCAGGTGGGCAGGATGTTTCCTCAAGGTTTTTTCCTTTGTATTCCCTAGACTGCATAACTCAGCCTCTTACCTTCTAAATCAACATTTCTAGGATGTCTTGCTTCTGTGTGACCCCCTCAACGCCTGATCTATTTTCTATATGTTAAAAGTAATGTAACTTTAAGACCCCCTGTGTAAATTCTGCCTGTTTTCTAATTCTACATCCTCTTGCTTCTGTTCTATTCTAATAATTATCAAGCTTTGAAAGAAAAGAAACTTGCTCCTATCTCAGTGTTATAAATGCACTGAAGAAAATAACAAAGACTTGAAGTGAGATACTGTTTTATGTTTAAAGAGAACTCCGAGAATAGATGCATTAATCGACACTTTTATGGGAGGGATACATTTTTAGAGTTTAAGGCTCTGGGACTTTGGAATCTAAAAAGACGAATCGCTTGCCCTGTTTGTGATACTCAATGGAAATTGACAGATATGTTTAGTTCATCCTGCTCAGTATTACAAAGCCTTTCCTCATTTTATTTTAGTGTATCCCTCCTGAAATATTTGTTCTGCGAAGCAAAAGCAAATATTAGGTTTTACACCCCATTTAGTGGAATAACAGTGATGATAATCTGACATCAGAGAAGCCAAATATTCCAGGCTTGTTTCATGAAAAGAATTTGCTCTCCAGATACTTTGTCCTCAATGGGTTTTCCCGTCCTTCACCCCTCAATTCATATTTCTTGAGACTGGGAGGAAAAAGAAAAGAAGCTAAACCACAAGTAGACTAATATTAAATTCTGTTAGAAAGCTTAGCTTTATGAATTACCTTTAGCCTTTTCCACTCATAAGGGAAAACTTTCCCGCCTCATTAAATCTTTAATGCAATGTGCGCCATGCACACTATATTATTATGTGTGACACTGGGTTATATATTGCATAGTAACTATAATGTTACTTGCAAACAAGCTGTTTCTTTCCCCCCTGAAGGGGGAATTAAAGCAGGTACTCGTGGGAGACAGCTCCTTGTGTTGTTCTTTTCTAAATGGGGTGAAGCGGAGGCTCAGCAAAGTGAATGGCTTAGCCCTGAACTGTCTCCAGGAGTGAAGGTGTTTTCCATGGCTGTGCCTTCTCAGTTTGGTATCTGAATCTCCCTGAAGAGAATTTCCCTTAATAGATATGGAGAAAGAGGTGAAAGGCCAGGCCTTCGGGGACCCTTATGGAATGGAATAAACTAGTCTCACAAAATTCACTTTCTCTTTGTATTGAAAAGGGATACAATTTTCATCCCTGGTAAATATAGTCTAATCCATCTAGTAAATACGAGAATTGCCAGAAAGTGAACTAAAATTGCACTTACTTCTATCTGCAGAAAACCATATTTCTCTAGCCAATAGAATGATAGCAGTTTAGGTCCTAAATAGCTGAAGACAATGAAATGTTCTCTTGACTGAACGTACAATGCTCTGCAAAATTACAGCAATCAATATTATCTCCAAAATGAGCTAACCTGAATGTCTCAAAGGTAGAATTAATAAATGAGTCTACAAAGTCCAAAAATGAGAAAAATTTAAGTTATATACAGTGCATATCACTTTCCAGTAACAATTATGTTTTCTTAGAGTTCTTCAATGAATGGCAATAGATAAATTTGTTTACACAGAACTCTACCTGTTGTAGACTCCTTTGATCATCTTTTGTGTTGTGGTTGCCACTGACTCCTCTTCAGACTTTGGAAATTTCACTAAAAAAAACTGTTCCTCAGTCTTCTTACTAGTGAAACATTAGCCAGGCAAACAAAGAAAAGCAGAATTGGAGAGTGATAGGAATGAATATCCCAGCAGGAAAATTAGTTTTTAGAAATCTAAGCCACAGAATGGAGATATATATATGTATATATATGACTAGATCCGGAGTACCCAAACTTTCTGAGTGTGTAATACTTGTGGTGTCTCCATAATTTTTTTCACAGTGCTTCCTTGACCAACAGAAATATGCCACAGTTCCATTTATTAAGGAGTTAGGGCCAAACAGGCTAATAAATATTTATGTTTTAACAATTTAGCAGTTGTCTGAAAGGATAACACACATAAGTTCGAAAACAATGTTATAATTTTTGTTTCCATAAATAACCGCACTTATTTACTAATGGAATCTGGTGCCTATTTGGGGCAGGATAAAATTTCTCAAATGAGTAACAGATTGAACAATGCTCATCTTATATCATGTTCCATGTTGATTTGTGTGTGTGTGTGCAGTACTTGTTTTTTAATTACAGTATTCACTGAAAACTTTTTAAAATAAAAATATGACTTGGCGAAAATGCAAGTAAAAAGCGTGGCTCAAAATTTTGAGAATATCTGTAAAAGGAATGTAGTATTTTCTAATGCTAAAATTGTGAACTACCTCAAACTAGTTGTTTGTGCATGTACAACAGATATTTAATATTGTTGTGTTTCCGTCAAACATTTACAATATCTTACAGTACCTTTGTGAGTTCACTGCAGCACCTGGGGCACCTCTACACACAGTTTGTGAATCCAGGACTACATTGAAACTTGAATAATATGATAGATCCTAGCCCCACTGGAGAATTCTCATTAGGGAAATCCAACAGAAGTAATTGTTGATGAAACTCTGCCCAAGAAGAAAACTGAAGTAAGAAGGATTAATTCAGATGCTTGGTGAGAACCTACTAAGTGTGATGTGACAATGGGAAAAGAGAGGCAAGACGCATTTCAAGAGAACAGGTCGAGGAACTAATCTGATATAAATAATAAAGTGAACAAAATTATGTTGCACATAAGCTTTCGAATTTAAAATAGGGAAGTAAAGCATTTGGCCTGAACCAATTATGGAAGTTGAGAAAGTTTATTTCCTGAAAAGATCTGGATGATGAGATTAACTTGGATATGTTGAATAAGTTTGAGACATTGTTGTAAAATCATTTAGTGTAGGACTGTCATGGGATCCATCATGTCCCCTCCAAAGTCACATGTTGACATCTTAATCTCCAGTACCTTAGAATAAGACCATATTCAAAGATAGTATCTTTAAAGAGATGATTAAGTTAAAATGAGGTCCTTAGTGTGGGCCCTGATCCAGTATGACTGCTGTCCTAATAAGAAGAGGAAATTAGTGCACAGAAACACTCAGAAGGAAGACCATGTGGAGACTTGAAGACAACCATGCATAAGCCAAGGAGAGAGGCCTCAGAAGAAACCAACTCTGACAACACTTTGCTCTCAGACTTCTAGCTGCCAGTGCTGTGAGAAAATAAATGTCTGTTGTTTAAGTCACCCAGTCTCTGGTACTTTGCCATGGAGGCACAAGCAACTTAATACAATGTCACAGCACAGATCGGAAGATATAGATTGATCAACCACGTATAATGTAGTAGTTCAATCCATGACCAGGATTCAAATCCATATGAAATGATAACCAAATGAGTGAGAAAGAGTCTTGGAGACATCCTTCATTGAGTATAGAATAAGAAAAAAAATGTTTCTATAAATGAAATAAAGGTATACCAAGGCAGGAGGAAAATCAGGAAAGTTCGGTATATTGGAAGACAATCATATGTCACATAAAGATCAAGAATAAAACTCAATAAAAGGGTCATTATGGGTTGCTATATAGAGTTTATGAATTACCTTTCATGAAATACTTTTAATGGAGGCAATAGGATGCAGGAGATACAACAAGATGAGAAAGGGTAGATGGATAGGAATAAGGAAAATGAGTGTAACACCCCATATCTCAAAGTTGAATAATGAAACTAACCATAGGTAAGAGCTAGAGGAGACAATAAAGTCAATCGATGACTAGTAGCCCTGTGTACATGTTTGATTTGATGAAGAAAGTGAAGACTGGGATATTGGAGGAATTATAGAAAAGTACAGAAGAAAGGGCAAAGAGGAGCCAAGCCAAGGTGGCATCTGGAATATGGAAGAGTTGACAGATGGAGAAGAGGCAGAGAATGCTTCATCCACAGCTATAGGAAAGGACAGCGTATACTCAGAATATTCTCAAAGGTTTTCCCCTAAATAACAATATCCTTCAGAAAAGGTGCTGTCTTATAATTGAGTCATTAAAAGTATCTCACACAATGGTATGTATTCTTTGGAGAAGACACATCGCTGGAAATAACTCCAAGAAAAAAATTGGTTTTATGGCTTTTGAAGAGTTTGCTTTATGGAGGTGAAGGAAAAATAGAAGCAGATGAATTTAACAACGAGAAAGGTCTTCCTAAGGATGCAACCTCTAAATTGCAGGATAATATCTTAAGCAATCCTTTCAAAAAACTACTTAAATAAGTATTTAACTAATTAGTTATGTAGATGTGATCATAAATATACACCTTTAGGGTAAACAAAAAAGACACTGATTCTAATATTGTGCAAATTGGGTGCTTTATGGCTTAGGAAAAAGCATATGGTAACAGTATTAGCATATTTTATAAAGGGTCTGTTTTCACACAACTTGGATGGGAGTAAAAGATTCACTGATGAAAATTTGTAGATGATTCAAAATATATAATAATGCAAAAGAATGGATATCAATAACCCATGAAAGAATTTGGAGAAATATTTTATGAAATATAGAATTTATTTATAAAAAATTGTGTATTTACCCTAACATGTGTAAACTTTAGTCATCTTCAAAGTACTCTCTGTCTGATGCAATACACCTATCAAGCCCCTTTTCCACCGCTCAAAACAGTTTTTAAACTTGTCCATTTTGATGTCTTTTAATGCTTCTGCCATCTTTTCTTTTACCTCTTCCACATTGGCAAAACATTTCCCTTTGAGAACTTTCTCCCTTTGAGAAATTTTTCCCAGGAAACAAACAGACAAAAAAGTTGCTTGGGGTGAGACCGGGTGAATGAGGAGGGTGGGACATGGTTGTCATGTTGTCTTGGTCAAACACTGCTGAACACACAGCGCAGTGTGGGCAGGTGTTGTCATGGTGGAAGAACAAGTCACCTGTTTGCTACAACTTGGGATGTTTCTTCCAAAAATTGTGACCCACAACAATTCCAGCTGGTACACTGATGCTGATGAGTTCCTAGAACACATGCCTAGCGGGGGAGCCTGAACTCCAAGGGGCCTACCCTCCAAAAAAGGTAATTCCAGTTTTTTAAGGGTCCCCCATTGAATGTTAGCACCATTTTAAAATAATTATTACCATTATCACTCGCTCTCAGCAGAATAAGGTCAATTACTTCTATTCCTTAGTTCATGTTTCATATCAGCACTGATCTGTGTAAGGTCCCTCTCTATTTCTGTATATTTTTTTCTCCCTTTTCCATCTCTGATTTGTCTCTCATATTATATTACCCATGTAATATATGACTTTATAACTATTGTAAGTCGATATAAAAACAACATTTACAAATCAAATATTGTAAATGAGCCTTTTTCTTATTCTTCTTCTATATAGTCTTAAAAGCATGGATGTCCAAATCGCACACACTTTCACTATTTTTATCAGTAAAATAGGAAATTACTCTTATTTCTGAATTTATTTTTATTTAAGCATATACAGTCATTTTGCAAATCAAGTTGATATTTTTCCTTTCTCTTTAAAGAAACATATTTTTAAAATACATGTAATCCAAATTTTAAATAATTGACATATATTTGGAAGCCCAAAAGTTTTGGAATGTTACAGACCTATGTTCCAATGTTCTTCTCAAATTTAATCTCTATCTCCTATGAAATATTTTTATTAATTTAGAAAATTCTAAATAGTTCAGTCCTCTTTGAAATATGGGGAACATTTTTTACCTACTGCTTTTCTAAATTCTTCATACTGGGGAGATGTCTCACTGATTTGAACAAACATTCTGTGTGAGGTTTTGAATGCTTATCTTAATAGAACCCCAAATCTTTTACATAGGTTCACCCTCATTGCTCACAATAATGCCAAGTGCTATATTCCAGGCAGATATTTATTATTTTATATCTGAAAAGACATTAGAGTAAGGCCATTTCTCAGTGGATCAGGGGAATAAAAGTTTTCTGAATTTTAGTTCCTTATAGAGCACCACGTAATGAGCTCTTAGAAGGCATTGCAGAGCTGCAATTTAGAATCCCTTTTAATCAGCCATGGCGGCGAGCTATGTGCCATTCCCTGTGGAACAACTCTGAGAGGAATCAGGACTCCTCCTCCTCCTCCATCCAGAGCATTGCCAGTCAGGAATTGCTTTCTGGTCAGGGTCTGCCGTGAAACGCCACAGAGAGCCAACCCCAGAGAAGCTGGGTCTCCGCGTATCAGCACGGAGCAAACAGCAGAATACAAATCATCAGCTTTGTTTTATGGATATCTTTATTTACAGTGCTGGAGTGGAATTTTTTAAAAAAGGACTACAACATTTGCATGAATCTGTCACTCAGCGACTTCAATTTTGATTCCTGTCCTATAAATGGTTTTTCTTTCCCATTAAAAAAAAAATGTCTGCAAGGTGACTGTCAATGTCAGAAAATGTAAACCTCAAGCGTACTTTGCGTGGGGCTTGGCATGTGTTAAAGGAAGTAAGTTTGCTTAATGAAAAGAGGATAATATTTATTCGAGCTAAGCTCATTTGATTGCTCAGGGGAAAGTATACCTTCTTTGGCAGTTTTGATTGAATTTTAATATAATATGAAATTCACTGCTAACCTTTTATTTTTCTTTGACCAACAACATTTCTCAGCTCAGCTTATGGGTTCTGTAAAGCGCCTGTCAGATGAAGGAATGTCTTTGTTGAAAGCATTCAGACTCCTAGAAAGTGAGTGACCCTCAGGGATGGGTAGAAATCTCCCAATTTTGACAAAGTTCCTTCTCTGTTTGGGATTTGTAAAGCTCAAACTGTAGACTAAGAAGATGACAGGAGGGTCTGTGTTCAGCTTCGTGGAACTTAACCTATTGCGGGAAGCCTGCAATACTGGGGAAAATAATACATGAATTTATATTTATGTCAGGCTTGCAGTTGATGGGTAAGGTTCAGAGAAAGGTTACTCTTAAGAAATGTCTATCATTCCCATTCTGCGTTCCAGTGATTTCTGCTTCTTCCAAATACTGCCCTCTAAGACAATACAATTATTTAAAAATAATAAGCAAAACATGATTTATTAGTATGTCTCCTGTCCTGTAATGATTATGCATCTTCTGTCTTGTAGCTCCCAGCGGTAGGAGGACAACTGACCTTTACCATATCATATGACCTTGAAGAAGAGGAAGAAGATACTGAACGTGCTCTCCAGTTTATTATTATCTTGGAGGTAGAGTACTGAGTGCATCATTTATGTTCAACTGTATTACACCCTTATGTTACCTGGTTACCAGGGCTGTTTTTTACCTGCCTGGTTTGACATTTACTTACTACTAAAGACAAATATACCCTAGGAATTCTTTGATGCCACTCTTTTATTTCACTCTAAGACATGCCTACAAGATTAGGTGTATTCATTGGGTTCCCAAGTACATCGTTGTGAATGATAAAGGAGACCTTTAGCTCAGACTTGAAATTTAAATTTAGCACATAATAACCATGTTTCCAAGATTATAAATGTGATGAAAGTGTTTAGGTAAATACTAATGTACATAGTTGTATTTTTTTTTCCATCTCCCCTTGCTTCCCAAGTAGATTTTATGGTCTAGTTCCTTGTTTCTATTAGTCAGAACTAAGTGAAAAGGGAAACTTGTTTATTTAGCTGTAGTTAAACCTTGCCTTCAAGATCCGATTTTAGGTAGGAAAGATACAGGAGAAACTGCTTTCCGGACTTGGAGCATCGTAGGCAATTCCAAAATGCCTGGAGCCTGAAGTTATGTTAGAGGCCTTCTCCTATCCTTTCTCATCTCCTTTCTTTCCAACAATATATACCCTTCCCCCGACACTCATATATATTCAGAGGCACACACATGCAGGCATGTTCATGATTCCAAATGGGTAGATGTTAATTTAGCACCAGGCTCTGTTGTTTTTTTGTCTTGAAACTTTCATGCATGTAAATCAATGACAAAATGACAATGACAAGTTATTTTCTCAAATGAAATTCTTCTCTCAAAACTGATTTTTCTGGTATTGGATGAAGTAATCTAAAATGTATATATACACATATATAAAACAACTAGATGTGTACTTTAGAATTCCTTGAAGATTAAAAAGGGTTCGCTAAATGTGAAATAGTCATATAGTTAGTTCATATGAATGAACTAAGATAAGTAGAATTATCTAAATGTCGTACACAGGTCAGTCAATATACTCCTTATTATGAAGCCATTATTCTACTGTGATCACTAGGCTGAATTTGTTTTATTGTCTGTTTTTTCCCATATAGAAAAGTCTTTAAAATAATAGCTTAATCCATTGTTTTAAGCTTCTTTTTCTACTGTTCTACACAACCCACGTCCATCATAAAATATTATATTCGAAATATGTAATTGTTGTGCACTTGTGTAATATCAAGGTGTTTATAGTCACATACATGCTTTTGAGTTGTCAGGTATCTACTATATTAGTTAATGAGGAAGTGAGGTCATGCAAAGCCAAGAAGCTTGTACTTAGTGATGCCATTGGCTAAGGCTGATATTGAAATTGCATTGCCTTCCCTTCAAATATGCCAGAAACTTGCTGAGTGATAGGAAAAGCCAACCCAAAATTAAAAGCCTGCTGAGGATAATCCAATGGGTGGAGAATCCAAATACAGATACATTTTACTGTTTTGTGCCTTCTTTTCAGTTTTACCCTTTTATACTTTTTTTTCCCTCCCTTTTAGGGAAATGACTTGAGAATCAGCACAACTCAAGATGAGGCGTATCTGCAACCATCTGAAGAGCATGTTAATGTATTGTTACTTAAAGAAGAATCGTTCACCATACATGGCTCTAACTTTCCAGTCAGTAGAAAAGAATTTATGACAGTGCTTGCGAATTTGAAGAGAGTCCTCTTACAAATCACATACAGCTTTGGGATGGATGCCATCTTCAGGTAAAAGCAAGAACTGCATCTCCAGTGTTCACATGTGTACCTTGGGGGCAAATATGCATGTGCCAGAAGAGTGAATTTTAAGGTCCCTAGGGTTTGTTGTCTTCCAATAGCAGATAACAATGGAGCCCTGATTTTCTGAAAGACGTTGCTACTAAGCCTTTAAAGTTTTAAATATCCAGAATAAATGTGTCTCCTCTAAGCGTCCAGAATAAATTATTATTGATGATTTACTCTGCAATTCTGTCAGAACATGTGGATAAATGGGGATATCTATACTGAGAAATTCTATACTTGTGAATAAAGTCTCCTTTATGGCAGACACAATGGCTCACACCTGTAATCCCAGCACTTTGAGAAGCTGAGGCAGGAAGATGGCTTGAGTCCAGGAGTTCAAGGCTGCAGTGAGCCATGATCATACCACTGTACTCCAGCCAGGGCAACAGAGTGAGATCCTATCTCAAAAAAATTATTTTTAAAGTCTCTTTTATGATGGCTCAGATAGTGAAAAATGAAAAAGATATAATTCTAGGGTACCTATGTTTGGAAAGTAGTTTGGAAAGTATTTTTTTCTATTATTTAATTTACTAGTTTCTCACTTAATAGTATATAATTTATAGTAAGAAATGTAAAGTTCCATTTAAATAACCACACAAGTCAATATAAAAAATACTCTTAAGACTATGCACGATATAAAGAAAAGAGCATGAGTTTTGGTGCCAAACTGAATAGGAATTCAATAAGCTCTATCGCTTATGATAGGCGTGACCTTTGGCAAGTGATTGGGCCTTGTGGTACCTTGGTTTCAGGTGTAAAGTAGTGATACCAATGCCTATTTTTCAGAATTCTTATGAAAATGATACATAATCATTAGAAAAGTGCACATTACCTAGAACACTTTGAGTTCCTTGTTCTCTCTCTCTCTCTTTTTTTTAATTTTAAGAAAAAACTCCTTGACTTGAACCAAACATGCCTACGGCTGACTGACTGTAGGTGGTTGTAGCTTCCATTTTAAAAACTAACATCTTAACATTTTTGTCTGACAAAATTTTAACTTCAACTGTGTCTTAATGAGCTCTTTACCTGTCTCCTTTTCTACTATAAAAAGTAACACAAGATGTCATGGGAACTTCATCCGAAATCAGATCAAGTTAGATGATCAAAGGTAATCCCAAACTGACAACTTGGCCTACCCTTAATCAAAGCAGTGTGTTCAGTATTGGATTTTTATTGCTGAACCACCCCACACCGCCCCCCCCCCCCATTATTTGCCTACACTGCCTAGTTTAACTTTTCAGTGGTAACATTTCAACTAAGTATAATCATTGTTACCATTTCCCCAAAGGAGAGAACTGCAGATTCATAAACAGAACATTGGCTGAACAATGTATCCCTTCTGCGTAGGCAATTCCACGAGAAGCTGGGTTAAAATGCCATGAAGAGGAGAAGCCGCATTTAGGAATTAATTATGTTTTTTTCTCATTTACTAGGTAGGGATTATCATGATGTTTAAACAGTATAGAGAGATGAGTCTTCTAGCTTTCAAAATGAATGACAACCAAACTGACAAAGAAAGTGGCTAGGGGGCTTATTTATTTTCATCAGCATTGTTTCCCAGGCTGGTACATACAAAGACATTTCTCCCTCCTGATTTATGTCAGACAATTTCGGTGTCTATCCATCTTAAAATCACCGGTTTCGTTTGCAGTCTTCTGGGACTTCCCCATACACGAGCCATGCGTTCACAGGCCGTGGCTATGTGAACTGTGAACTAATCCAAGTAGGTGGCTGCTTTCTGGAAAAGCCAGGGTTAGATTTACAGCTCCTGCCCACTTCAGGTGAGCTGAAAGTCGGCATGAATCCCAAGTCAGTACGCTTGTTACATTTTATTTAGCTCTGATCCACTAGTAGATTGAGTCATATTTGTAAAACATCACTTGAATTGATTTCAACCTGTCTTGCACAGTAGGCTCCTGACTTGGTATACTGTTTGTGTGTAAATGGAAGCTCAACAAAAACTCATGTCTGGACTTATTTGCAGAGGATTTGTTTCCGTAATAGTTCTTTCAGCAATGGGATTAGGTTCCTTCTGTTGTGTAGTTAGAGGGAAACTTAGAGTGGAAGAACTAGGCTGGGGTCAAAGATTTTGACTTTTGTTTTCCACTCAGCTACTTAGTAGCTGTAAACATAAGTACGGCTTTGACCTCTTTGGACTTCAATCACTTCATCTGGAAAATAAGAAGGAGGACTATTGCCCTACCAACTTCAAAAGGTCGCTGTATGAATTGAATTAGAGGCTGCAAAAGCACTTTGCAATGGCAAATCAGCACACAAATATGAAGTATTTCTATCTTACCTACTTCATCCCGCGGCATCATGTTTTCTCCAAGTACCATCAAGATTTGGAGACCTCTAGAGTGAGGCACATGCGGCGATTTCTGCAATTGTAACAATTCTTACTGTCATTCTTTTCTAGAATGCTGAGAGACCTATTCAATAAAATTAATTAGTTTCTTTCTCACTGTCCTCACCAGGAAGATGAAGACAAAAATAGAAAAGTTTTTATTCTCCTTTTTAAAATGTAAGAGAAATCAACCTAACCTAACTGCACATCTTTCTCCTTTAAATGCTCTAAATTTTGGATTTAGTGGCATCTTCAGTCTTTAACTCAAGCAAGACTTTTTTAAAGCACCTGTAATATTAGACAGAGAACTCTGCACAGAATATATTTTCCTTTCACCCTTTGGTAGATATGAGTACAGTTCAACAAATTTCCAGTCTCGCCTGGTGGATATCACGTTTCTCTAACCCTTGAGGGTAGATGTGGTCATAGGACTTGGTTTAGCCAATGAAACATGGCAGAAATAATGTATGTGTTTTCCTGAGGAAAACATTGAATTGACAATGTGAGATTCTCTGGAGCTTATTCAACAACCAGAAGATCAAAGCCAGGAATCCTGATAGCATGTAGAGGTCAACTGCCCTGAATGGTCACCCAGGCCTGGAGAGGATTTTACATGAGGAAATCTTTGTTTCTACTACTCCGTTGAGAATTTGGAATTGTTACCACAACATAACCAATCCCTTCATAACTTTGTCATGTTATCCCTCAAGTGTCTTTATTGCTTAAAAAGAAATACATACTCTGTTCAAGGCAAGATATTCTTACATGACTTTGAGAGCAAATTGAGGGGAAGGTTGTGTCAAAAAAAATCTATACAGAATTTATGTAATGAATAATCTAGAAAAAATGTTTGTGACCAAAGCGTCTTTGATGATGAGGGAATAGTTTTGATAGATGCATAGTATAATTCTACCTTTTGAAGTTAATAATTCAGGGAACCACGTTTTAAAGAGCTGATACTGATAAGGACACTGGGATTTTTGCAACTAGCTTGGCATCAGGCTGTTGGTAAGAGGTACAGCCAGGATTTCAACCCACATGCGTTTCCTCCCCATTATCCTTGACCACCTTCCAATGCTACTCTGTAAATATTGGATTAATTCAGTCTGCAAACATTTACTGAGCACTTTCCATGTGTATATCTCTAATTCTCAGTTCCTTTTCTGTAAAATGGCACAAACAATATTTGACTTTCAAGACTGATGATTAAGTGAGAAAACAGTGTATAGAAAGCACTTGACATAGTATCTAGCATATGTTGGGAGGTAATGTAGGGTAACAAGGAGACTCCTGGTTTTGAAATCACACATGCACTTGAATCTGTGCTGCACCGTTTGCTACCTGTGTTGTGGAAGACAAGGCATTCTACTGAGCCTTGGGTTCTTCATCTGTAGTTGCAGATAAAGATGTGATTATTATATCTGGTTCATTGATACTTAAGTGAAATGTCTTTCAAGCCCCCATTACAGTGCACAGAGGACAGCAGACATTCAGTGAGTAGTAATTATTAAGATGCAGTAGTTCTAGGCTAAGCCACAAGAATACAAAGATGGATAAATGATCAGTGAACTCATAGAAGGCATAGTAGAGAAGGGAAGGAAGGTAGACATACTGTCCATTTATGATAATATAGTAACGAGCACAATAGAAGTATCTACCATGTATGCTGGTAGGGCTAACCAGGAAGAGATGAATTATTGTGTTCGCGTTTGATGTATTATTTAATAAATGGCTACAGCAGTATTTGATTCTGTTACTTCTCTTACTTGATGTGGGATTGAAAATGATTGAAGAAAGTGTCTTGCTCAGATTGCCCACTCAGACACGGCAGGTCACTGAATGATTCAGTTGCCTATTTAGGAATGAAGCAAAGGTATCTGGCTCTTCTAATTGGGTGGTATTTTGTGGAATTTTCACAAGATAGAGGCTACAGGAAGTTTTGAGTGATAGTCTTATGTTTGCACTAAAGTAAAATAACATAACACTTTAACAGTAATAAAAATCTTTATCTATGGTGGTTCACCCAAAGTAACATTCTTTTAAGTGGGATAAAATAGAAAAGAATTATTTTAAAAAGTTTTAAGAGCAAGGGATTTTTTTGTTTTATTTTTAAGTATAGTGTTTTGTGGCGATTGTCTTAGTGCAGTATGATGAATCTCACTCTGATGGGAAATGTAGCAAAACAAGAGTATTGAGCTCAACCCTTAAGGCAGTACCAGGACAATGTTTCTGATATGATTCCAATATTTTCCATAGTAGCTTATGTAATTATGTCTTTTCTCTTCATCCATCATCATATCTGTATTTTCAAGACATAATAATGAAGAAGTCAGCCGAAACATTTGACTACTTGACAATTCTTGGTAGTTCATGCATCTCCAAAATATAGTAGTTTATGACTGCCAACATTATATATTTAAATGAATGCAGCCCCATATCAAAAAAAAAAAGGAGGAAAGAAAGAAAAAGAAAATGACCATACTGAGGGGAAAAAAATACACTGCAGACTTCTCCACGAACAACACTTAAAACTGTTAAAACGCATTAAAATCCCATTTAACAAATAGCAGAACCTAATGAACATTGGGATTGCTCAGTGAATGCTAATGTGGACTATTCCTGGGGAAGAAGATTGAGCAGTGAAGTTTCTCATAGCTCAAAATGGTTTTACAGATTAAGGAAAGAAACATCTGTTGTTCAAAAGACAAATGAAATTTGGCAGTTCACTGAAAATATTTTTGTTTTTGTGTCTTTATTTTTTAAACTGTTCCTTAAGATAGTCAGCTGCTTGCTCTCCTATTTTGAAACTTGCAGAACTCATGCTTTAAGTTTTACGTGTCTATTAGATATAGGAAATCCTGGGACTGTATCTGTATACAGCTGCCCAATTTGCTGTTTAGTAAAGTGTAATATCAGAATACATTCAGGTGAATTCTGGTCTCTGGCCTCAAGTCCTAATGCTAACGTTTTTCCATTTATTTCTTGTGTCAGATCAAGCAAGTAATTTGTCTTTTTTACTTATCTGATTTTATTCATTTGAAATGTGGACAGTAGGCTTTATCTTATCATTTGTCATGGAGTTTCTTAGTCATTGTTTCTAATATAACTACATTCAATTAATCTATTCATTCATTTATGTGTGTATTTAGTTAGTGACTCTTGTTTATATCTGTCCATCTATCAACTCATCCATCTACATCTATCCATCCATCCCTCCATTCATCCATCCATTCATCCATCCATCCATCCATCCATCCATCCATCCATCCATCCATCCAACAAGTGTATTGAGATGGTCATGCTGCATATATAAATGGCACGACAGGGTTTCTGTTCTCAAGGAGTATTTCATAAGCTTATGCCAACCTAAGTAGGTACTATCTTTAGTAACTCTTCCAAACCCTGTTGTGTTAAGAAGACTTGCCAGACCCAGAAATTCTATTCCTAGATATATACCCAAGAGAATAGGTGCTCAAAAAACATGCATTTTCATAGCAGCACCAGTTTTGACAGCCGAAAGGTGAAAACAAAGCAAATTTCTATCAAGAAATGAATGGATGAACAGAATATGGTATATACACACCATGGAATATGACTCAGTCATAAAAAGGAATGAAATACGGATACATGCTGCAACGAAGATGAACCTGAAAAACATTATGCTAAGTGAGAGTGGCTGGACACCAAGGTCACATATTGCATGGTTCCATTCATGCGGAGTATCTAGAATAGGTGAATCCATAGTGATTGTTAGTTGACAGAAGCTGGAGAAAGAGGGGAATTGAGAGTGACTGCTTAATGGGTTCAGGATTTTCATATGGGCTGATGAAAATGTATTGAAACTAGATAGAGGTGGAAATTGCACAGCATTGGGAATATACTGAATGGCAGAGATTTATACAATTGAATAGGGTAATTTTATGTGATATGAATTTCACCTCAAATAATAGAAAGGAAAGAAAAATGCCTGTGACGCTATAGCTTTTCATGCGCAAAGTTTCTTAGTGAAAGGGGGAAAGAAGACCCTTTAGGGATGTTCAAATGACACATTTAACCTCAACACTGTAAAACAGGGATTTTTAATGCCTACGGGTCTAGGACCCTAGACTAGGTTTTCCAATCTGTGACCCTAGAGAAGACAGCATTCAAGAAATAGTGTGAGAGGAGTTTATCTGCAATTAAAGGCAATTTGTATGCCACCTAGCACCCTCCGGGATGATTTCATCCAACTGCCTATTTTGGGTGATTTCAAGGTTACTTTCCTTCTCTGCTTCTTAATCATATATGTACTCATACATATTCCAAAGTACTGCCAAGTGTCTGGGATTAGTAAAGTAGGAGGTAAAAGCAATAAAATTTAGAAGGTTGTTTCTGATAAGGTTACAACTTGGTTAAAGGTTGTCACTTTTGAAGATTCATTTAAACCTTATAATGAGCCCTTTAGCTTTGTTCTCTAGTTTGATTACAGCACAGAGTCCCTAATCTGGCAAGCTCTTTGATAAGTGTGAATCACTGATCAATAAAAATCTACCATCACTCCTGAGAAAATAACTTAAAACCCAAGCCCTAGTCAGAGTCAGTTGAATCTTTCCTATAGTTAAAAGATTCATATTATATGTTATCAAGGTCTATCAATTTTTTAAAGCTATAATTATTACCGGGAGGCAATAGCAGTAATTTAATATTGTGCTTTTAGAGTTTACCTAAAATTTATTTTCACACATTAAAATTACTTAGGGAGCCAGGCAGGTGACTCACGCCTGTAATCCCAGTGGCTGAGGTGGGAGGATTACATGAGGCCAGGAGTTCGAAGCCAGAGCAACATAGTAAGACCCCATGCTTACAAAAAATACATAAAAAATTAGCTGAGGATCGTGACATGCACCTGTAGTTCTAGCTATTTGGAAGGCTGAGGCAGGAGGATCACTTGAGCCCAGGAGTTTGAGGTTATGGTGAACTATGATCATACCATTGCACTCCAGCCTGGGTGACAGAGTGAGATCCTGTTTCTAAGAAAAAAAAAAGGAGAATAAGAACAGTACAAATGCTATTTCTTGTACTACTCATGTAGTCATTTTTATTTGATTTCAACAGTCAATGAAAATATGTTAATAAAATATCTAGTATGTAATAATCACCTGTGTGCCTATTGTATCAATAACTTTATATTATTTTTATTTAATCATTTAATCAAGCTTATGACTTATGTACTACTATGTTATCTCCATTGTATAGACTAAAACATTTAGGCCTAGAAAGAATAAATAATTTTTACCTAGGCCACAAAAAGTTTAGCACATACCAGAGGCAGAATATGAATCTGATCTATTTGACTCCTGAAACTGTGACAACTAAGCTTTTTAAAATTTTCTTTTACTAAACAATAAGAAAAGCCAATAAGACAATGATAACATTTATTTAAATGTTAAATGCATATTAAAAAAGGAAATACATATATATATATATATATATATATATATATCAGCATCTTTTTCCGGTTTCAATTCGGCCAAGGTAGCTTTTCTCTGAAATAATGGGTTATGCCAAATTGCTCTCATAAAGTTACCAGATTGTACAGAAGTACCAGTAAAAATGAAGCCCACAGAAACAGAGAACAATGAATTTAATTCAGGCCAAAAACAAACCACAGAGACAATCCTAATTCAACGGAGCATTTGAGAACTTTGCACTTATACCTACTACCAACATGCAGGGTGAGCTCTGAGGAAAAAAAAAAAAGATTGCTTTCATTTCTTCTTTCAGTTGAAACGCTGAGATGGATTATTAATAGTATCTCTCGCATTTCTAATTTAAATGCAAAAATAAATCAAACTGTCATGGGAAATGTTTTCTGTTTTTAAAATTTCTTTAACCATATGATTTTAAACTATCTCCAAAAAAAAAAAGAAAATTAAAACATAGCCAAGACACGAAGAGCATTCTCCTATCGTTTCGGCATTTGTGGATGTTGGTAATTGTCATGCTTTAAACTGAGCATACTTAGCTTAGTATCTGAAATGTCCAGAGCTTCAAGTTGTGCCTTCTTCCTCAGCATAGATAATCGGTGAACGGGTATACCATTGTTGCTGTGCTATTTCTCCAGCTATGTAATACCTAAGAACTTATTTATGTACTTACCATTTTTTCCCCCTCTGCCCCAGGTTGAGTGCTGTTGACCTTGAGTCTGCTGTCTCCTATCCTACTGGTGGAAGCATTGCAGCGGCTGTGGAAGTTTGCCAATGTCCACCAGGATACACTGGCTCATCTTGTGAGGTGAGGTTGCAAGAATGTATCCTCAGCACACTCTAAGTTCCCTCAACATTGCTTGCTTTTTTTTTTTGAATATGCATAGCCGCTTTATTCATAAATAGCCAAAAATAGAAAACAACCCAAATGCTCATCAACAGGAGAATGGAAAAAATACATTTAGCATGTAACTATACAAAGGAATATGACATAGCAATGAAAAAGAACAAACAATGAAACATGCAGAAACAATGATACATTAATAATGTATAATCACATTGATATATTATACATTCTAAGTATTAATGAAACTTTCAATAAGCTCTTCTAATAAGAGTTTTTCTATCAGTAATTGCACAAAGTGTATTACTCGAAGAAGAAACGTGAATGTCTACCAAAAGCCATGGCTTTCAAACAGAATATTAGCTGCTTAATGTCATCTTGAAATTGTGTTTCTTTTTTTTTTTTTTTTTGAGTTGGAGTCTAACTCTGTCGCCCAGACTGGAGTGCAGTGGCTGCTCCCGGCCACCGCAGCCTCGACCTGCTGGGCTCCGGCGATCCTTCCGCCTCAGCCTTCCAAGTAGCTGGAACTACAGGCGCACGCTACCATGCCCAGCTAATTTTTTGATTTTATTGTAGAGATGAGGTCTTGCTTGCCCAGGCAGGTCTCAAACCCGCGGGCTCAGGCAATCCACTCACCTCAGCCTCCCAAAGGCGCGGGATTACAGGCTGAGCCACCGAGCCCGGCTAAAATTGTGTTTCTTTTTGAGATATTTTGCCTCACTATGTCTGAAAATCTGACATTTTCATAAGTGTTTTTTCCCTATTAAATCAATGCATGCTGAATAACAGCAGAGTAATATTTTACATTATTTTTCTTATTTTTGTTTTAGTAATTATCTAGAACTCAGCACTATATTTTTACTTTTCTCCCATTTTTGAATCCCGAATATCACACTTTTCCCCTACTTCATTTCCGAGAATACAAGCAAATTACAATCATCTGAAGCATACAATCTTTAGAATGTCAAAAACATAATATGTGGGGGAAAAAATACCTTGATACAGAAAATTTCCCACAGGTTTTTTAATTTGTTAAGCACTTAATGTTTGAGATATTTATTGTTGTTTCAGTATCTTAGATATATAATAAGATTAGTGCTTCTTACTCAATACCACAGTGTGTCATCTTAAAGAAACAATATATATTTTATATTGTTCTATATATTTTCTTTTAGGCCATGTGAAAATTGATTTTACTGGAAACCTGGTCAAAAAAATGTAAACACCATTTCCCTGAAAGAGGGCATGGTTTGCAGATAAATAGGAGCTTAATTTCTTTGAAATGGTGCCTTTAAGGAACCATTTGAGTGTACCAAGAGATTCCACTTCAGAACACTACCCCATTAAGCCATTTATAGAAATATTCTAGGCATTGCTTTGTCAGTTCCCTTGTACTTTAATATAATGCATGCATCCAGAGATACACAGGGAAAAGAGTTATATTTGTGAAAGACGTGTTTTCTTTAATGGGCTTAGATTCACCTTTCTAGAAATAGAACTAAATGTAATTTATTGAAGTATTTGCCTTTCCAAAATTCATGCAGAGAAGAGAAAAATAATCATGGATATAAACTAGCTATGCCAACACAAATTTGATTTTACATATAAAATACATGCTGTATTTGATGAACCCTGTTCTTATATTAAGAGCCTTCTAGTTTTGATTCCAACCAGACAACTCTCTTTGAACCTTTAAGTTCCTCTTTCAATAGGAATAATAAATACCTTGATTCTGTCCTTGCTTTAATGCTTATTTCCACATCAGTTAATTTCAGTCTCTTGCATTATCATTTATCCAAGTTCTAAATACTTATTGAATATACAATTATCTGAATTGTAGAATTGTTTAATTATCTATGTCTTTTGTCTCTTCTCTTCTTCAAATTTTTAAAATAAATTCTGTATATATTTGATAAATTCTATAAATTTATCTATATAAATTATCAATAAGTATATACAGCATAGTCCCTGTCCTTAAGGACTAACTATCTATTTAGGGTGAAAGAACAAATACTAAAGAAAAATTCGATCCCAGTACTATGTAATTAAGGAACTAGTGCAGGTTACAGAACATACATGCAATAATCACTCAAAGAGATGAGCCATTCCGGTGGAAGAGGGTGTCTTGTAAAGTATCCTGGAGTGGAAAAATCTGAAATTGGATACTAAATGATGGTGGCATGTAGGAAGAGAGAAGCGTGCGGGTGTGAAAAAGAGAACAAAGAAACAGAGAAGGGATAATAAAAGCTTCCGGTATATCTCACACAATAGTTGCTTGAAAAATAAAGTTACTTTGAAATCCATAAAAAAATTTAATGAAATTAGGAGACAGCAAACTCTGGAACTTTGGAGTTTCTGACTTCATTTCTTCTACTCTGTAACATTTCCTTCTTCCACTCTGTAACATTTCCTTCTTTGTCAAAACTCCATATCCCTCCCTAGACACACTATTTGTCAGTCCTGTAGCCTTTTCAGATTTCATTTCCTGTTTTATTGAGCTTAGTTCGTATGGTCAGTCATTCTAGCCTTGTTATCAGCAATATCCTGGGATCCCTTAAA
Organism: Tarsius wallacei; assembly: GCA_963574415.1. Lineage (NCBI taxonomy): Eukaryota > Metazoa > Chordata > Mammalia > Primates > Tarsiidae > Tarsius > Tarsius wallacei. The sequence continues at coordinate 6,714 of CAUYQG010126093.1, read as the reverse complement.
GGATGGGTAAGCTCCAAAGACCATTAGTGTCTTAATTCTAGTTCGTTGAGAACCTCTAGCCAAAAAAGACCAAATGACTTCATTATAGACATTCTCTTTTACTTCATGTGAGTCCACAGTTGATTCAGAATCTTTTTTCTGCTTGATTTCTTATAAAGTGCTCCACAGTTAATCTTTCAAATATATTTTTTACTTTCATAGTGCGATCATCTTTCATGTCACTTGATGGGAGAGACGGGAATACTATAGATAGATAGATAGATAGATAGATAGATAGATAGATAGATAGATAGATAGATAGATAGATAGATAATAAATTTTAAAAAGAGTTTTAGAACAAATCTCAGTTTCTTCTTCTAAGTGATGGAAAGAATACTAACCTTCTCATTTGGACTTTCATTTAGCTAAAAAGTGTCTGGGGAGCCACATTTTGGGATAAACAAGACTCTAGACCTGGAGGATCATCTAAGGAACAACACAGATATGGTCCCTGTCCTGAAGGACGTTGCATTTAGTGGTAGGATAGATAATATGCCAGAAAGCAAATTTAAATGAATGTGACAAATAGCATGAAGAAAATAAACAGGGTGAAAGAAACAGAATGCTTTGATAGAGGTGCTGCGGGTGGATGTAGAAAGACCAGAGAGCCTGCTTTGTAATCGTTTGTCAGGGAAAGCTTCCTGAGGTGTGACATCTACACTGCAGGCTGAAGAACGGGAAGGACAGCAATGTAAAAATAGCTGATAAGAAGGCAGCACAGAGCTTGGAGCCAGCAAGGGCCTGAAAGAAGGCAGGTATGCCGGGAGCTTTGTACGCAAGAGGAATAGTGGTACAGGATGTGATTGCAGGAGCCAGGCCATTCAGAGTTTTGCATGCATGATAAGAGCTGAGGATTTTATTCTAAGTGTCATGAAACATCATCAGGAGACTTTGAGCAGAGTAGTGCCATGATCTGAGTTATAGTTTTTAAAAAATTCATTATGACTACAGTAGGAAGAGCATGTCCTAGGAGGGCACACATGGCAGAAAGGAGGAGGGTTAATACATGATTGCAGTAGAACATAGCAGTGATCATGGGTTTTTTTAGGACAATGGCAACGGATATATATAAAGACATGAGCATAGTCTACTTGTATATTGATAGTAGAATCAGTAGGACTTACCAATTCAAGACTGCATACCAGGAGAGACAGGAAGGAAATAAAGAGTTTAAGAATGAGTCATAGATCATCAGCTTGAACAATTGTGGTGTCGTTTACTGAGCCAGGGAAGACAGGAGGAGGAAGAGCTGGGGGAAGTGGGGATGGAATCAACAGTACAGTCTAGAAATTTTAAGTTTAAAAATCCTGTGAAGTATAGATGCCAAGGATGAGTTAGAATATGCAAGTCTTAGACCCAGCATCTCTGTCTGGTCCAGAGATGCAATTTTAGAAGGCATCATAAAATATGAGACGAAGTTACCCAGAACAGAGGGTAATACAAAAGGAAAAAAAAATATCCCACCAAGCCCAACCCCTGAGGAGATCCTGAGAATGAGAAGCAAGGTCAAAGCAGATGAAATGGCAAAAAGATAGGGTGGACGTTTGGGAGCGTGATGTTTGGAAGTCTAGAGAAGAAGGCATTGGAGGCGGGAAGGAGTCAACTGGGCCAAAGACTGATGAAAGGTCAGATAAAACGCAATTGTAGAACGGACCACTGGATTGGGCTACCTTTAATTAGTGACAAGGACAAGAGCAGTTTTAATTGAGGGGTGTGGCTCAAAAGGGAGTAAGATGAGAAGAGAATGAAGTGTGGAAGGGAGATGAGGAAGAGAAGACTTTTTACAGTAGTTTTACTGAAAAGAAAAATAGGTAGGTGACCAGAAAAGTTGTTTGATGGTAAGAGGGTAATGTTTTCACTTTTGTTATTTCTGCTAGTTAATTGTTGATAGAGAGACTAGCTTGTGTTTTTGAGCTGATGTAAGGATCCAATTGAAAAAGGTAGTTAGTTACAGCCGGGCACGGTGGCTCAGCCTGTAATCCCGTGCCTTGGGAGGCTGAGGTGAGTGGATTGCCTGAGCCCGCGGGTTCGAGACCTGCCTGGGCAACTTGGCGAGACCTCATCTCTACCATAAATCAAAAAATCAGCAGGGCATGGTAGCGTGTGCCTGTAATTCCGGCTATTCGGAAGACTGAGGCGGAAGGATCGCCGGAGCCCAGCAGGTCGAGGCTGTGGTGGCCGGGAGCGGCCACTGCACTCCAGTCTGGGCGACAGAGTGAGACTCCAACTAAAAAAAAAAACCAAAAAACAAAACAAAAAAGAAAAAGAAAAAAGAAAAAGGTAGTTACAATGATGCAGCAGAGAGTTGGAATATGGAGAAAACAAGAGACACTGGAATCCAGATTATAAGTGGAATGATATTCCCTCAAGGAAGGAAGGAACATGCATGCCCCACCTCTATTGTTCTGAAAGGGGTTATGGCAACAATGTGTGGAGATACATGCTTACTCCTGTGGAGTTGGTAATAAGAAAAATATCATTGGCTAAGAAAGAGGTGGAAGCTGAGACATTTGAAATAAGAAGATGTGGTATGAGCATTACATTTGCAGAGTACTAATGAAAAAAGCTTACTGAGGACAATTCCACGAATATCTATTCTGAAAACAGTTAATTAATTCTCTCCCTATTCTCTAATTTTTACACCTTTCTGGATATATAGCTTCGACAATTTTAAAATATATATATTGCACAAGGAAATCACTTCTATAGTGAATCTAGAAAAGCAAAAATGTTAGTGGGGAGAAATTACTGGAAAGATAAAAATGGACACCTTCTTCTTTGTACTGTTTAAATTAAAGAGAAAGTTGATACTATTTTCTTTTTTAGATATGAAGTATCAACGCATCACTTTTCTACGTGTTTGTTATTGATGTTCAAATTTAAGAGTCTTCATATCCTGAGGCAGAAGGAACATTTTAAACAATACACAACACAATTCTCTATACTTTATTACTTCAGTGGTTTCTTTTTTGTTTCAATTTTCAACTGGAAAAAAAGGCCATTTCATGATATATGGTGTTGTATTTAACCATCCAGAAATATAGTAAATAACCCACAAAATGCAGTTATACTTGAGGGGGAATCATAAGCTCTGGGAGGGCAGAAATCTTTGCTTTGCACTTGTTTTGCATCTTATCTACTTTGGAGGAATCCCCACAGAAGGAAAACTTAATTAAGGATGACAGGAAATTTAGAGCAGGTGTTGACACACAGGCAATCTGAGACCCAAATATCCTGTTTTAGTCAGAATTCTGTTTTTATATAATAGTGTATCACATTTTTTAAAAAGGAGTGATGAATATAAGCAAAGTTATAATAATGCCATAAAACAAACTATCAGGAAAATATATGGTAAATAAATCAAAAACTATTTTGTGTAAATTTGAGAAAGCATAATAGGATGGAGGAAATTTAGAATGAAATACACGAATCATATGTGTGGAAGTCAGCAATGTATGTGATCAAATATAAGAGTGGAGTGCTACGTTTCTTCCAAATGATATCAAAGATTTTCTGAAGGTGAAGGTGTTCAGAGCTCTTAGTAGGTGGAAAAGGGAACATATTCTAGAGAATCAAAATTGCTTGGGATAATATTGGGTACTCTCTTAGGCTAAGATGCTCTCAAGAGTTCTGTTACACCAGTTGCCTTTTTTTCCAGTACTTTTTCTTCTATTTTCCTGTCTGTGCTTTTTACTTTGAGACTGTCACATTTCAGTTCTTTATATCTCTGCTTTATTTTACCATTTCAGAAGAGACACCAAGCTAATGCTTCTTCTAATCCCATACCTGCCAATAACACTAAGGTCAGTACGAAGCTCCAATGTCAGGAGGAGTAGCTCTGTAGCAATGTTTCAATAATGGCAATGCTTTGACAAGCACATTTGACGAGTTTCCTATCTAAGTTATTTTCAATGATCAAAAACCAAGCAAAACCAAAATAACCTTTTTTTCAATCCCCAAGACTGACTGAAGGCTTATCTTTCTTTCAGTCTTGCTGGCCAAGACACAGGCGAGTTAATGGCACTATTTTCGGTGGCATCTGTGAACCGTGTCAGTGCTTTGGTCATGCAGAATCCTGTGATGACATCACCGGAGAATGCCTGGTAAGTACTCTCTTTTTGGGACACTGATTGACAAGACTGAAATCAGCTCAACACACCCTACAATTGATTTGATATTTATGAGACGCTTGAGCCAAGAAGTAATTTGACAAAGATCTTTATATTGAGGTGAATTGAAAGCTGAGAATGTTCTTCCATATGTCATCTTTCTAATGAATATTAGAAAGTGTTTACTTATATTTGTCTAAGAGTTTAATTAGGATAAAATATATATTTATAAAGCCTAACTAATGATGGGACCTATATCTACCATGAATATATATATTGCTTTACTCCTTTCCATAAATCTACCAAAAGTAGAGTGTATTTATTTTATTTTATTTTGTATTTTAAAGAAGTAGAGTGTACTTCTGTGAAAGAAAATAATTTTCCCCATAATATAAAAAGTGCGAAATAAAAACTTTGTAATTACATAAAGTTTTTTCACAGTTAAAATGAGGACACACTGCACGTTATTTTTTTTAATTTCAGGATTTAGCTACATACAAAGTGTCATATGTAGATTTAAAAAATAATGACTATAAGTAATACATATTTACCCGAGCTGCTTGTCCTTCTGCAATAAAGTCTATACTTTTACCCAGACGGTAAGCTCTCCGAAGTGCGAAGCACTCTCCATCCTGCTACAAACTCTTTGGATTGGAGAATTACGCTGAATAGACCATTCTGATTAACTCAAGGGCACGTTAGTTCTATATTGTCTGACATGGTATGAAGCTTGAAACAACACTTCTCATTTCATTAGTATTGCAGAAACACTATTTGGGATGGTGCCAATTTAGGAGGATATCATACTCTCAATTCCCTGCAGAATTTAAGGCTGACTCTATTATCTGTAATTCTTAATGTTCTCTCTTTCTATGGTTCATTCCCCCACCCCTTTCTTGTCTTCTTAAAAGCTTCTGGGAAAAATCCAAAATGAAAACTCAGAGCTTTTGTTTCAATGTAATTTGGCATTTAGGTTTATTGTTGCTCTTTCTGTTTTCTCTATATAAGATTTGTTTAGTTGCATTGCCGTATAAAGCAAGAGAGCCTTAATTTGTGGATCAGTAGATTTTTCAAATGACATTTTTATGAATAGAAAGACTAAGTGATTTTCATTTTAATTATACCATAAGTCTTTTAAAATGTACTTTGGGAAAAATATTGAGTTACCTTTAAACACACAAGTAACATGCAGTAGGAAATATTATTCAGTCCCAAACTGACACGGATTTGTTGTATTACCCTAAGAAGACAAAAATAAGTATATCATGGTACCAAACTCATAATGATCCCTATAGTAATAATTCATGTTGAATTTCTTAGGATGAAATCAAATACAATTTTCATACTGAATTCATTAGGATAAAATCAAATTGGTCCATTTGGTAATGTGATAGTTTTAAGAATGGAAGCCATTGTTTTAAGGATGACAGAATTGCATTCAGCATAATTTTGAAAGAAAGGAAGGAGAGATCAGTGAAGCCCTTCTAATGAAACCTATTTTACTGATTTTGTTTCGTGGACAGGGAGATAGGAGGTCTCCTTCAAATAACAGAGAGATCTTGAGGAAATGGACATCTTGATGACAAAGAATCTGGTGTTCAAGAGTTTTTCATTGTAGTCAGTAAATAGGTGATCGTGCAGGATATATTGACTTTCAGGTTTCCTTTCTCTAAAATAGTATTGGTAACTAAGTGCTGATATCCCATTTTGAGTATTTTGGTTCTGATAGAATCCACAAATAAGAAAACAATTAAATGTCACACATCAAGGGTATTCTTACTGTTCAGTTGACTCTGCATTTTAGCTTTTTGGTATTCTTGGGTATTTTTCCCCCAGCATTAAACAGATGATTTATGAAATGTATGAATAAATAGTTTTTGGCTTAGTTTGGCTTTGAAATCTGATTATAAATATATATTTGACACCAGAACCAAATTTAAAACTCTACTGTAGTGTGAGTCTATTTTAAAAAGGCATTTTAACTCAAAGTACGCTTGGAGTGAACCAGAAAACATTCAAAGCCACACAAGAAGGTGGCATGCTTACTCCTTTTCCTTGTTGAAATAGGATGTGAACAAACATTTGGAAAGCACTTTTGCAACAGGACACCTGTAAAAGTAACTAACCCATCTGAGTGAAACTTTCATCTTTTTCAGTTTTGATTTCCATTATATTGGTTGTCTAATGTTGTTTTATAGTTTCAATTACAAAAAACTTCAGTTTTAAGATCTTTTATTTTCTATTCATGAAATGACATTAAGAACTATAAGAAACTTCTGTGTGTTATTTCTCTTTTAAATTAGTAGTTGAGCCGGGCTCGGTGGCTCAGCCTGTAATCCCGCGCCTTGGGAGGCTGAGGTGAGTGGATTGATTGCCTGAGCCCGCGGGTTCGAGACCCGCCTGGGCAGGCGAAACCTCATCTCTACAATAAATCAAAAAAATTAGCCGGGCATGGTAGCGCGCGCCTGTAGTTCCAGCTACTCGGAAGGCGGAGGTGGAAGGCTCGCCGAAGCCCAGCAGGTCGAGGCTGCGGTGGCCGGGAGCGGCCACTGCACTCCAGTCTGGG
>CAUYQG010126091.1:0-18909 GCA_963574415.1 Tarsius wallacei | reverse complement strand
GGGTTCGAGACCCGCCTGGGCAACTTGGTGAGACCTCATCTCTACAATAAATCAAAAAATTAGCCAGGCGTGGTAGCGCAAGCCTGTAGTTCCAGCTACTTGGAAGGCTGAGGCGGAAGGAAAGCCGGAGCCCAGTGGGTCAAGGCTGCGGTAGCCGGGAGCGGCCACTGCACTCTAGTCTGGGCGACAGAGTGAGACTCCAACTCAAAAAAAAAAGAGAATATAGACATATTTTGCTTTTTACAGAAATAAGTGTATTGATTTATCTACTCATAATTTAATGGGATTTTGAAAAACATTTTTATTTGAATTAGATGGGGATCTAGATTTAATAGTTTGCTGTCATAATCTGGAAACTATACCAAAACCACTGTTGTCAACCTTTGATGCTAAAGAGGAAGTTGAAGGGCAATAAAATCAGAGACTGAGAGAAATATGGTGAAAGTGCTCACTCATGTTTTGGGAAAAGCGTAGGAGTTTTTATGGGATTATGAGTATAACAGGAAAACTATCTAATCCTGTCATTCATTATGCCTGGTATACTTTGAGTTTGTGTGATGATAATATGAGCATAAACAATGTTTATTAAAAATTAACAAATTTTAAGTTTATTCTAACTACACAATTTTTTAAAGATTTGAGTTTTTTGCAATAAAAGGTATGCTTTTCTTTTAAAATTTTTTTTTGTCAAAAATTTTAAAACTTTTGCTTTCTTTTCAGATGTGAAAATTTCTTCAAAACATTTTTGAAGATTTTGTATCCAAGTAAATGATCTGAAAACACTCTGACGCAGTATATACTCCTTGCCATTTACAAACCACAGTATCTTTCTAAAAGCCAAGCTTTCTGCAATTAAGTTAGAGAACTCTTGAAGAAGTATTTTGTTGTACCAAAAAATACATTTGAAAGTAGTTGAAATAGTATGCTAGTCAAATTAAAAAAAACACACATTTAACAAAAGTCAAAGTTTCTCATTCTAAATGTCAAATTGTTTTTAATCTCAGACTTTTATAAGAAACTTAGAAGAGTCCTTGGCTTTTTCCTGTTTTTTTTTTTTCTGTAACCCTTAGTGGCATTCATAGATACATGAATGAATTGAGTAGAAATGGTACTAAAAAGAGGCACACATTTTTCTATTAATATAATAATCCTAGTAAAATTAAGATTTATAGGGGGAGATGCTGCCTTATAAGACATGTATTAATAATTGATCCCAAACCTTCCTAATTTGCACTACACTCTTTTGCTTTTTGCAAGAACTTTTTCAAACTTTACACTCTCTCAAGGTTCTGACGGAGCAGTCACAACTTCATAGGGAACATAGAAGCCATCCAAAGACCAAATGTTTAATATTACCTACACTGAACAGCCAAATCCACCCTATTAATCTTACCTCCAACTTCTCCTTCCCGGATTGTAAAATAAGGTGCCTCTTCCCACCTGTGTTTTGCAATCTAACCCTTTACTCCCTTTCCACTATTTATCATCCCTTCTCTCAACCTATTCAAACCATTTTTTTTTCTTTCCAGTAATCTTTAAACATAATCAAGTACATCTCATATGAGAATTTTTTAAAATATAAACAAAAGCATTAATAAAGACATTGAATACAGTAGTCCTTCCTGCATCTGCCTCATTTTATTTTTCTTTTTCATAGCTAACTTTTTGTGAGAGATTTATATTTACTATGTTTATTTTCTTACCTATCACTGAATCATCAACCCCTGCAGTTTGATTTATATATCTCACTCCATCATAATCTGACCTGTGACTACGATGTCATTAAGTCTAGTGGAAATTCTTCATTATTTATTTTACAGGAACTTCCAAAAGTATTTGACATCACTGGATATTGTCTTCATTTCTAAATGCTTTATAACCTTTTCTTATTGATGTAACACTACCTTAATATTTCTTTTTATGCACTTTCTCTCTTCTGCAGGCTCATTCTCCTCTACTAAACCACTAACGTTAAGTACTTTTCTAACATCCCCTCCCTTTACCTTCTGTATGCCATACCTAGGTAAGTATACTCATGCTATGGCTTATATTTTCATTTTTATGCAAAAGTCCACAACTTCTTATAATATCCAGCCTACACCTCTCCTCTGAGAATTAGATTTCTGTATCCAACTTCCTGCTTGAAAGGTCTACTGGTTTCTCAAGAGGAATACAAATCTAACTTTAAAAAACTGAAGGTTGTTATGTTTCCCCCAGTATCTTGGTCCAGAGCACCACTTCAGTCAGACAACAGTGGCAACATCTGTTTTGTTATACAAGTCAGAAATCATGGAGCCACCTCAATACCTCTCTCTCCCTTTCCATTCATATGCACTTTACAAAGCCTTGCTTATTTTACTCATAAGAAGCTCTAGGGTGAACTTGCCCCTCTGTCTCTACACTAAGGTAGTTATAATCCAAACTAAAGCAATATACCATATGAGGCATAATGACAGCCTCCTAATTTCACTTCCTGGGTCATCTCTGCCACTCTCAGTTGGATCGTCCCGAATGTTGAAATCCCAAAAGATCAAAATGCTCAAAGTCTAAACTCCCTGCAATTTAACATTCTGAATGTCTAAAAATCCCCCAAATTACAATCACAAAATGTTAAAACCCTGGCTTTTGAAATTCTGAAAGGGGAAAGAATTAGTGTGTTTTCAGTTGTAGGCAGGATAGTTGCATCAAGTTTGTAGAACTGTAACCTTGTTATTGTCTTTATTGCATTTAGTGAAAAATGCAGATGAGTGAATTAATTAACCACACAATACAGCAACTACAAAAATGGTTTAAAAATGTGTCATTTTTCTGGATTGGCATTCTTTCCAACTCATGAAATTCCAAGAGCTATTAATGAATTAAAGCCACATTCTGTCTGAAGAAGCCAGCAAAATTACTGACTGACTTGAAAATAATTATGTGCACAGTGGGATAAGAAGATATTTACACGCCAGTGTTGCTGTTTGATCATCAGTATTGTTTCTGCCAAATTTGTGGTCTGTTTATGAGTGTATGCAGAATGGATTTCCCAAAGCAACACAGAAGTGTGGCACAGAAGATGGGAAAATGTAATAGGGATTATTCATGTTGGTGTATACCAGGTTATAAAAGAATTTTTAAAAGAGCAACACCACATAGAAAATAAGTGTGAATGCTTTCTCTGAGGAAAGCCATGTTCTAAAAGGTAAAAAAAAAAAAAAAAGAAAGAAAAAGAATGCAGCTATTCATTGTTATGAAAGACTTCAAAACTTAGTTAATGATTGTGAAAGTTGGCTTACTTCTATGGACTGTCTCTCTGCAATTGTCCATAATTTACCCGTGGGCTACACTCTTTTATATGTAGAATTTTCTTTGTAGTTTTTTGTTCCCTTTTTTCCCTTTTCTTCTTTAGTTTTTTCTCAATGTTTTAAATTGCCAGCATTATTTTTTACAATTCATTATGCCATATATTTATATTCACATCATTTCCAATACTGGAAGTAAAAATTGTTTGAAGACTTTAGAGATCAGTAATTTGTTTGATCCACATTTAACAAATTTGACGCCACAAAAGCTCATTTTCACAACTTGGCTTTGTGTGCAAGCATTGGGCACACAAATATAAAAATCCTGAAACTTCCTTAGTAAATACAAATCTTTTTGTACACCTGCATTTGTGAAAGATAAAATTTACTGAGATCTGAGCTCTTTGGGCAAATGTATGTGTGGGAGTGACCCATCACAGTTTTGACCAATCTCTGCAAAAGACTTAGGTTGTGTGTCAAAGCATTTCAGAAAACAATAATGATAATGTTGCATGTGCACAATCGCCAGCCATAGTGATAAACATTTATACATTTCACATTTTTACCTATTCATGAATTTGGATTGTCTGCTCATAACTGTCATGCCCATATTACTATTGTTAATATGCCTTAGTGTTTATGCTTACAAAAATATGTATGATATTATTTCCTATTTTACTTTGTTAAGTGGCCTATGAAGTAGTCTGTCATATTTTGTTTCTCAAATAAACAAATGTAAATAAATGTATCTTAAAGAATGTTTAGATTTTTTTTCCTGAAATTATATTTTTGGGATTTTGACCTTTTAGAATTGTGATTTTAGGAATTTTAGACTTTAAGACTTTTGATCTTTTGAAATTTCAACATTTGGAATTGTGTCTGTTGGTATTATGGCCCAAACTCAGATTTTCGTAGAGCTGATAGAATGGTTGTTCCAAAGGAAAGCTGATCACATCATCCACATGCTTACAATAATTCTAAGGACCTATAAAATTCACATCCCTGACATGGTTTAGCTGGGTAAGTATCTTCCTATCTTTCTAATCTTACTTCACAACATGCTTTTTTCTCTTTCTGCATTTCAGTTAGTCTGACTTACATCAAGTTTCCAGGATGAACCTATGCTCTTTTCTGAAACAAATTGTTACCTTTAAAACCTCATTCAACCTTTGTTTTAACTTAATTTCCAGCAATTTCTTGGTTTTCAGTTTAGCTAACCATCCAGAGGGAGGGCTTATTCTCACTGGCTCAATCATTTTCTTTATTGCTGGTTTGGAAATTCCTTAGTAACTCTCCTTCAAAGTGTCTGCTGCATCTGAAGTCTCTAAGGATTTGATTCTTTCACTGACATCTGTGTTTGCTATTAAGCTAAAAACTTTATGAGACCAAGTTCTGTGTGTTTTTGTGCTTATCGGGGAAGTCCCAGTAGCTAATACAGTGCATAGCACTTAGTAGGCACTCAAACATTCACTGAATAACAAGATAAATGTATAAATTATAGATAGTATACCTTGGAGAGTAAAAATTCTAAAACTGAGAAGCATTTCTTCATTATAATTATTAACATACTAGAAATTCAAGTTAAACTTAAAAACAGTTACCCACTCTAAAAGTGCGTTTGGCTTCACTATTTAATAATTCATAAGTCTCCATCTGAAACAAGTGTCATTTAGGTGCAATACATTTAAAAAACGGTACATGATAAAGATAAAGTGGATCCTCCAAGAAAGATGGTGACAAAGATTAATGAGTTACAGGGATTGATTCGTGTGAGAAGAGCAATGATGGTGAGGGCATTGCCCTTGACAAAGCTTGTGTATCAACAATGATCACACTTGGCGTCTACATTGTATACTTCCTCCCCTACTATTTCAAGTGTGGTACATTTTAATGAATTGGATTATTCTTTTCAAAATATTTTAAAAGTGTGACTCAGATGTAGTTTAAAACATATGTGACAATCATCCATAATTCTTAAAGGTATGCAAACACTAACAGAGGATAAAGAGTGTTTGATAGAAGGATTAGTTCTAGAGTGAAATTAGGCTTGAAAAATTTTCAATTAAGTCTAAAATTTGTATTCCAAGCTACTGATTTTCCAAGATGAGCAAATTCTTATAATACCTACTATGCAGCAATTTAAAGAAATAACCAGGCTGGGTGGTGTTGAGAATGGGGCCTAAAACTCAGAAAATAAATAAACAAATAAATGAAACCAATAGTGAAAACAATATGTTATTCATAATCATTTACTTTAAAGCACAAGTTTCCTCTAATATTTAAACTCGTGATCACTAGAAATGTTAACTGTATTTTAAATTATTATTATTATTTTTTTCTGAGTAGGAGTCTCATTCTGTCACCCAGGTTGGAGTGCAGTGGCACACTCACAGCCACCTCAACTTCGACCTTCTGGTCTCAGGCGATCCTTCCACCTCAGCCTTCCAAATAGCTGGAACTACAGGCAGGTGCCACCACACCCAGCTAATTTTTTGATTTATTGTAGAGATGAGGTCTCACCATGTTGCCCAGGTTGGTCTCAACCCCTGGGCTCAGGCGATTCTCTTGCCTCCACCTCCCAAAGTACTGAAATTACAGGCTTGAGCCACCGCACCCAGCAAATTGTTCATTTTGAGCTGATATTTTAAATGTTTTTATATTCAAAAATTAGAGGCATCCAATGACAAAAATAAAATTTACTTGTTTTCTTAGAGCAAAACAAAACTGCAATCAATAGGAGAGATCTGTGACCTAGGATGCTGATACAAAGGTACTAATATTTCTTAAACATTTTATATGTAAATTTTATATTTATCAATATTTGAATATTGTTAACTTTTGTGTTCACAATTTTTTCTCTTTTGCCATATTTAGTTCAAAGTGTAATCTTTGTCCATGTATAATGACAAGAATGGAATTTCTGTAAATAAATGTGTTCACAGATGAACAAATATGCCATGTGGATGCATTAATTTTTGTGCATTTCTCTTAAACACTAGACTCTCAAACTAGTAGTCAAATGTGGTCATGTGACTAAGCTCACATTTGTAGAATGTGAGAGAAAGGGATATTTGCAACTCTTACTTCACATTTTTAAGAGAAAATCCAGTGGTCTTTTCCTTTTTCCACAAGCAAGAATAACAGTGAATCAAATGGCCTCAGAGGTCCTCTGTGAATGTGGCAGTCCTGCCCTCCTTGATACCAATGTCCCATAGAGCAGAGCTGTTCCTTGACTTTGGGTACTCACCTCTGAATGTGCCTGATTAAGAAATGAATTGAGTATTTTGATAGTACAATTTAGTCTTTCACCCTAGTGAATACATACATGAATAGAAGAAACCAAAAATGTTAGCAATTCTGTTCAATGTTTATCAGTAGTTATAGTCTAAACCAAACTAAAATACACCAAAAGCATCACTGCATTTTGAGTTTAAACTTGGTTCTAGGAGATAATGGAAAGATCATGAGAGTACTGGGTCTTCAGTGGTTGTGCTGCTATTTCCAAACTTTATACCAGGATGGTGTCCTCCTTTTTGCCATTTAAAATTGAACTTTTGACAATGGAGCAAAGATGTCACTTGAAACTTGAAGTTTCCATTTAGAGCTGAGCTCTTGGGGCAAGTATTCACAGATGGCCTAAGAATGACACCAGATGGATTTTGTGGTAAGAACTTCCTAATCTTAGATCAATATAAATTAATTCTCCAAAAACAGTACTGGGTTTAAGGTCAGTGTTAGAATTTTTGTTTTTGTGAGAGAACATAAAAAATCATAAGTTACAAGCCTATGCCTCACTTAAAGGTATTACACTTGCTTGCCTTAGTCACTTCATCAGAGATTTACTGTTTATCTCTGTTTACCACTTAACTCTCATTTTACCTTGAATGAGAGATATTAAATGTTCTTTTGTCTGTGTTGAATGCTTCCTTGGTGCCATTTTGTGATATTTGCAGCCTTCTCTGACATTATCAAATGGATTGACATTTTAAATATTTGCAGTGCTCAGTGGGTACTAATTCAGCAAAGGTGAACCACAAGATTCTTTGACGGTGGCACAGCAAGTGATGTGTGTCTGTTTAATCACAGCAGCTGAAATGAGATCAAAAGGCACTGTGTTGTTAAGCTCCTAAAACTGCTGTCACAGCAGATACACCTGGAGGGGTTCTTGAAGGAACAAGCTAAGCAGTGAAGAACCTGCTTAGACAGTGGGTTTATCTGAACCCATTAACCCAGCTCTGCAGGAAACTCTATCCTAGCATGCAACATTTCCATGTTTCTGGTACAGTCTTTATTGATCTAGTTCAATCACCTGTGGGCTGTCCAGTAATTTTTGATTTTCTTTATACTCTAAATTGGAGTTTTACTTCCTATGTTTTGTTAGGAACAAATATCCTAAAAAGTTGAAGAACATAAATCACTTTACACATTTGCTGTCACACATTTTTGGGAATTGGTCCTAAAACAATGTCAACAAATAGGTAATGATACTATAACTTTTTGACTGTTGAGATTTCATAGTTCATGAATTATTACAGAGTCTACAATGACAAATGTTATAACATCAGTGAATGGAAAGACTACGTAAAAGTTTATTCTCAACCATTTTTTTCTACAAAGCATAGTTCCCTGTATAATCCCCAGCATTTTTAAGTAGTTCAACAAACAACCATTTGTATATTAGATTAGTTTGAATAGCTTTAGCCCTCAGCTTCCCACAGGTAAAAAAGGGTTTGTATTAAGATTTTTACAAAGTCTCCTGGTTTACATCACACACATGTGTAACTGCAGAAACTCAGCATTGCTTCCTCAAGACTTCCTCAACCAGTTTAGGGTGTCAGAATTAAACAAACGCAAGTATGTCAAATACATGTGTACCGAAAATAATAAAAGTCAGGTTTTATTTCTTTAATTCTCTATGCATTTAGAGTATATTTAAGGGATCAGAAAGAAATGAAGCTTGGAAATTTGGTTAAAAATAAATTGAGAAAATCAATATAAGTTTCAGTTTAGGTGCATAAAATTTATTAGTATGACAGTGGGGCATCATTGAATATTTGGGAAGACAATTTAATGGTTTTGTTATACAATTTGTTCCATTTGCTTGTCATCCTGATATAACAGTGTTAGGTGGAAGGTAATTTACTGAAATCTCTTCTAATAACTTCTTCCTATATGAGAAAAATAATTAACAGAAGGGCAAAAACATAAGCAACCATGGAGAATATGAGAAAAACAAAGTAATTATTGCTGTGGGCATTTTCACAAACTATCCTCCCCTTCAAGCTTCTTGAAAACTGATTTGCCACTAGGTCCTCTTGACCATTTCCCTACTAGGTTTCTATCAGACAGCACTGAGGTTTTTATAAGCAGATTCAACGAATGTGCACTAGAGAACAAAGTCTAAGGGGTAGGAGGAAAATGGGATATATTTACAGTGAAAGATTGTCTCTGTATTCCAGAAGCTGAGATACTTAAAGCTGCACACACTACAATAGAGGAAATGTCCACTGACCTGCCCTACGGTCATGCTACTATTCTAGGTATTGGGGCCACTTCAGTGAATAAAACAAGGATCCACACCATTATGGAGATTTTATTCAAGGAAGAGACAGATAGTAGACATGATAAATAAGTAAATTATGCAGTTTGTGGAAAGGTGAAAGAATAAGCTGGATGGAGAGTGTGAAGGACTTATAACAAAGTTATACTCAGTCATAAGAATGGACATTCCTGAGCATGAGATTTTGTACAAAGACTTAATAACCAATGTCACTGGAGAATATCTTTCTCTTTCCATTTTTTTTAAGATCTAGGGCATACACATGCATGTTCGTTGTGTGGACATATTGTGTAGTGGTGGGGATTGGGTCTCAGGTGGCCCATTCCCCAGAAGGCATTTAAGAGAGAAGAGATGAAACAGCGAGCGTATGAGCAGTATATGGACAACAAAAATGCAGGAGAAAGAAAGTTGCTTTAAGAAGTATTGTGTAGACTTGTATTTCCTTCTCAGAATTTATGAAGTAGGAGTAACAAGTCTGAGTAATTTGAGATTACTTTCAATTGCTTCATATTATTTTTTACCTTAACACTTCCAAGACTAAGTCCTGTGATTCATAGTTTTATATGTATTAAAACAATGTTAATAATAATAATAGAAAATAGCCTTATAACCTCTATAGTGCCCCAGGTCATGTTGAAAGTGCTCACCCAAGATTAACTGATGTAACTGTATTGACAACATATGAGGCAGATACTTATTTTTTTGTACATTTTGTGGGTGAGAAAACTGAGATGCAGATAAAGTTAGGAAACAGCAACAGGAGAGCCAGGAAGCATGTATGAACAGGCTGCCTCTGGTTCCATGCTCTTAACCATTTTGCTAGAGCGTAGTACTTCCTTCTAAATCTACTTGGTGAAATAAGATACTTTGTTGTTTCCCACAAAACATGGATGAATTGGAAAAGCTTCCAACTATGTATCATCCTTGGTTATAAATTCCAAACTAGCCATCATTTCAAAACTAGGAAATAATCATACATCTGAGTTCAGTTATTACTGGCATGGGAGGAATTGATTCTCAGTTTTATCAGAGCTACCTGAATCTTGCTTTCCTCTTATCTCATTACTGTGTGCATCCCTTTATAAATATAGTCTTTAGACATTCACATATATCTCTCCTCACCTTACCTCCCTCCACTCTGTTCTTGCTCACAATATCCTCTCCCAAATCTTCTCTATACTGGTTATCAAATATAAAGAAAATGGTAGCACCTAGGATTATGTGAGCAGGAAGCCAGTGACACACTGAGTATGGACGTGGCTTCATGTTAGAGAAGAGATAGAAAAACACCCATGCGACAGGGAATGCCTTTCCCCTGTGTCCTCTGGGTCTCACTTATGCATCGCCAACTTCTCCTCTGAAGCTCAGGGTCACCTTGCTCTCTGCTCTCTTTCCCTTTGGGATATTACTTCCCTGGCAACCCTGTCAAGGGAACTTGTTCTGTCCCATGTATTTCAAATGTCCCCTTCTGATGATGGGGAACGTTCTCATTGCATCTTCCAGAAATTTCTAACTCTGTCATTCCTAACAACTCCTGGTTTTAAAGCTCCTGACATAAGATTCTACTAACTAAGTTATTCCTGGTCAGTTTTTAAGAACATTTTAATGCTTTGATCATTTTTAAAATCTTAGATAATTCTATTATTATTTTTATGACTTTGATGTACTCTGGACTTACCTAAAACTGCTAAAATTCTTGACCTTACCATCTGCGAATACTTTATCCATTGCTCCCCGTCAGCCACTCACTGATTAAGCCTTAAGATTATTAATAACTGTAACTCTTTCATAATCTTGATTTTAAGACTTCTACTTCCTGACCCCAACCACTATCTCCTTCTTCTCCAGTTTGCCCCTTTAGTATCCTGACACCGGAGATCTTTCTACCCTCACTATATTTTACAGTATATTGTCCCTGCCATTTTCACACACTCTTACTCTTCATACCTCATCTTACTCAGCTTAAATTCCATGTGCCATCATTGTAATCACTCTTTAACCTTCACCTTCCTTTAATTTGCTCACTTGGCAAAAATGGTTAAAAAATTAAAATTAATGGAGTTGATTATAGCAAGAGAAACCCCAGAATCTTTCCAACTAGTCTCACTTTAAATTAATGGTCATCATCCTTGAATGGGGCAATGAGAGCTGCCTAGCAACATTTGCATTTACTTTCCTAGTGTATTCCCATTTGTATTCTAGGTGAACATTCTATAACTTTTCTTCTCTGCTCAAGCCTCCAGTGTCTCCTCTGATTCTTTACTTCATCTGGTAACCTTGCTTCTTATTTAACTGAGAAAAAAAAAGCATTAAAAGCACCAATGCTCTAAGAGCATCCCCAAGCTGCCACCTCACGTATCTCTCCCATTTCAGCAAAACTTTCTAAAAGAACTGTTTCCAACCCCTTTCCTCCCCATTTTTTTTCTGAAATCTACTTCACAAACATTAATTCATTAGATCTGCTACAGTCCGGGTCATCAAAGATGTGCATTTTCCTAAGTTATATGGCCAATTCTCAGTCCTCCTCTGTCTGGAGCAGATCAGCACTCTACCTCTACAGCATATTTTCACATGACTTTCATCATAAAACTTCCCACAAGTTTTTACAGGCACATGGTATCAAACTTTCACAGAACAGATAATCCAAATGTACATACATTGTCCTAAAGATAAACAAAAATAGACCAATCTTCTCAATACACTTTAGGAAACTAATTACTTTGATGTAAAATCTCGACAAGGGCTACACAAGTAAAAATTATAGACCAATTTCACTTATAAAAAATAGATCTAAACACACTAAAGAAAATAATAGTAAACAATCAAATGCATGAATGTGTGTATATATGTGTATAATATATTATATGTAAGTATATATCATGTTATATTATTATATATGTTACATATATAATAACCAAGTAAAATTTATCACGTGAATTAGAAAATGCTTTTATATTTTAAAATAAATTTATTCATAAAGCACACTTTTTAAATAAATTAATGGAGGGAAATATATCTTCATTTCTGTAGATGCAGAAAAAATGTTTGATGAAATTCTACACTCATTTGAATTTTCAATTCAACAAAACTCTTATTTAGCACAAAGGGTTATTGATCAGAAAATCAGAGTAACATTAGATTTCAGAATAAAATAGTAAAGCATTTACTTTTTCATCAGAAAATGTCAAGAATAACTACTACCACTATGTTTATTTCAGTTGTGCATTTTACTTGAGGCTCTGCCCTACACATTGAAAAAAGGGAAAAGAGACACAATCTTATAAGGAATAGAATAAAGGAAATAACATAGATATAATTCCTAAACAATATGATTATCTATGAAAATTACAAAGCATATACAAATCAATATCATAATTTTCTGTAGGTGAGATTATGTCCCAAATCAATAATTTCCTTACATATCAGAAAGTACAATCAATATATGAAAATGTAATTAAGAAATAAACTACCTTATTCATAACATAAAGTATAAATTGGCCAACCAATGTGAAGAGCATTGAAAGTAAAATAATTCAAATTATTTTAAATTGTGCAGTGTAGATTCTTTTACAGGAAAAAGAAGAAAATGTAGTAAAAGTCTTATAAAGAGTCAATGTCTTAAAGATAATAATTTGTTCCCAACTAATCTTATCAATTTAATGCAATTCTACTCTGAATTTCAATAGTGTTATTTACAGAACTCCACAAGCTGGTCTTAAAATATATTTAGTTAATAAATAATTGGTAATAACCAAACCAATATTTATAGAATAATAATGGTCTGGGTTTACCAATCATGAAGACTACATATAAAGCTGTAGTAATTAAAACAGTTTGGTATTAGCACAGAGATGGTCAATAAGTCAAAGTAATAAAGTTACAGCACAAAAGATTAAATTGGATTTCTCTATCATACTTTATACATAGTAACTTCCAGGTGAATTAATAACATAAAGATCAAATGTGTATAATTTTAAAAATAAAATATATCTTTATGTGGTGACAATAGAAAAGATTTTGTAGACAAGACACAAAATGCACAATTATCTCACAAATGTCTCAAAGAAGATATCTGCAAATTATATAACCAGTTAAAGACTAGTTATTGGAACATATAAATTATTCCACAAATCAGATATTAAAGGGAAAAATGCAATGAGAAATAAGCTAAGAGAATGAACAGGTTTATATGTAGAATAAGGAATCAGTATGTACAATCAACATATGAGAAAATGTTCAACTTTGAAAGTGCTAAGGGGATTGTAAATTAAAACTAAAATCAAATGCCATGCCAGCAGGTTGAGACTGTGGTGGCCGTGAGTGTGCAACTCCACTCCAGCCTGGGCAACAGAGTGAGATTCCAACTCAAAAGAAAAAAGAAAAGAAAAGAAAAAGAAGATGATCTCCTTCTTAGAGATCTCTACTAAGTGATAGATTTCCATTTACAACTACTAAGCATGACTCTGTGGATCCTCTACTGGGTCTACATAGCTCAGATAATCTGATTAATAAAACATTTTTGAAATGGATGCTTTTTTTTAACCTGCAAAACTATTCTTTCTGGAAGTGTAAGAAAGATCTACAGGGTGACCACCCATATAACTGAATGCTTTGTCTACATTCATTCTTAGTGGTTGGGTGTGTTCTTTGTAGTATTTCAGAGAACGCTAACTGCATCTTCTGAACCAGGTTACCTTGAGATCTAAGGCTTAAAATATGCTTCTTTATGTTATGCTAAAAACTGTAATCTCAGATTCCTCAAAGCCACATGATATCATGCATGTTTTCAAAAGTACCAACACATATGGAGTTCAAGACATTCAGTTGAACATTTACTAAATGACTATTGTTTAAAATAAACAGTTTGTTGAACACTATTTCTATATTTTGTTTCTACATAATAAAACACCTAAGCAAAATCAACTAAAGATAATCTAAATAAATTAAGCAAAAATGTGAATTTCAACTAAAGTATGTAGGAAACTTTGAGCTACATTACAATTTCACTTGATGAAATGAAGTGTTCTCTTAGCACAAGCAAGATATTTGCAGCAAATGCCAAGCAAGTCTGTTTTCCCTCAGGGAGGACAAAGCACTTGTTACCCAGAGGGTGCCCCAAAAAATGTATACACATTTTAATAAAGGAAAAAAACTGTGTTAAAATTGTCATACTCAATATACACCAATAACAAAAGATGAATACATGTCATATTTGACTTCTGCAATTACAAGAGGTGCTCAAAGTGGTTTCCATCAGCTTCCAGACTCTTCTGATGACAGTGAGCAACTGCAAGACTTGTTGCTGTGTGAGGCCTCCCGAATCTTCCCTTGTGCACATCATACACAAGACCATGCATCTCAAATTTATCACAAGTGAGTGCAATTGTTAGGCATGTTGGAGGTTCTGTTGCATACTCATGCCTTCACTGTCGTTGTGCTTCCACAACATTCTCAAATTTCAATACCACTTCAAAATGGTCTTGCACACCTCCAGCGACAACCGTGCTTCTGTCATTTTCTTTGACTGTCCTTCCTGTCGCATGGTGACACTAGCATTCATTTGATGAACGCCATCTTTAAAATGAACATCATACTGCACCTTGCTATTGTAATTCAATTCCACTTTGAAAAGTAACATTAGATAACATCTCTTAAAATGTGTAAACTTTTTTTTTTTGGTACCCCTAGTATTTTTGTCTTGATATATTACCTTTCAGAAGCTTTTTTATATATAAATAATCACTTATGCATACTGAGAAGGAGGAAAATAGGTGAAAACACATTAGAGAAAAATAGAAACCAAAAAATACCACCACTTAAGTTTATCAAACTGAAGGCATTTACTAACTGTGAGAAAGAATCAATAAAATTAAAGACTTGTTTGAAGAGTAGAAGATTATGAGAAAATAATTCTCCTTGCTTGATTTAAAATATTTTCTTAAGAAGGCCATCACAGAGTACATTGATTATATTGCATGTTTCCTCTTGCTATGATATTTTTGAATTATAAGATATGACACATCTTCAGTGGAAAAATAAAAGGGATTTAGAAACAAATGATTCAATATTGTGGATACATTCTAAGTACTGAAAGTCCAGTCACTATAATTCAGAAATGTAACAGAAAAAATTGATGTTATAATTATGTTATATGCTAGAAATTAAACGATGGACAATATTGGTTGGGCACAGTAGCTTATGCTTGTAATTCTAGCACTTTGGGAGGCCAAGGTGGGAGGATCACTTGAGTCCAGGAGTATGAGACCAGCCTAGACAACATAGAGAGACCTCATCTCTGCACAAAAATTAGAAAATTAGTCAAGTGTGGTGTCTCATGCCTGTACGCCAAGCAACTCGGGAGGCTGAGGCAAAAGGACTGCCTGAGCCCAGGAGGTTGAGACTGTGGTGAACTGTGATCTATGCCACCGCACTCCAGCCTAGGCAACAGAGTGAGATCCCAAGTCAAAAACAAAAAAAATAGACAATATTATTTTTCTTAAATTTTTCATGTCTTTTGTTTAATGTCAGTTTTGGAAAATAATATAGTATAAGAGCCAAAAATCTCCACAAATGATTTTTTTTTCTGTTAGACCACAGGAGAATGGAACTTCATCTTTTCAACCTTTTATTTCTTCAGAACTTGATGTTAACTTGAATTTAACTATTATACCTGAAATGTGATGATTGTTCCTATTTTGTAAAATGGTAAAAAAAAAAAAGAGAAAAGAATGAAATGGTGAGATTTGGTAAATTGTGTTCCTTTTCCTGCTCCTTTACTTTTTATCTAATGGACGTTGTTATAGGTATCACATACTGTTCGTTCTTAGAGTCTCAAACTATTTTACAGATGATGAGATTCTAATGAAGAAACATTGGAGGGATTTTTGTGTTGGAAATAATGTACCTATATTGAAGTCATGCTGCTGAGGCCTTTAATAACTTAGGCACCATTTGAGTTGAGTTTTATCAATTTCAGAGAAGGGTAACTGCATCTTCCAAATCAGGTCATCTTTAGATCTAAGGGTTAGAATATTCTTCTTTAGATTAGTGTCAAAAAATGTAATCAAACAAGGTTCTTTCTTCCTGCACCCTATCTGCAAGTAATGTTCTTATCCTTGGGTTTCACATTCAGTATGCACATTAACCTATTCGTAACATGTCATCTTATGATAATCAGATATTCCCTTTGTTGCTACTGTGAACAGAATGTGGTCCTTCAATCTATGGATAAGGTCACGTGTACCAGAGAGTTTGTTTTTAATTTCATGAAATGAGATTTGTCCTTTTTTTAGGGCTGCAACTAGCAAAAGTCTTTATTTTATAGTTTCTTGATGTTTCAGTGTTTTTGTTCGTAACACTAACATATTTTTATTACCTTCTCAAATTTTTCAGTTGATGACCAATGATATTATAATTTGCTGAAACTGATTTTCTTTTAACCACAGAAATTTTGGGAAAATATTTTCAAGTCCTATCTCTAACTCTGAGGTCAGTAGGCCAAGGATAAGCTAAAAATTAGCTTTATCTGAGGGAGTCTGTGAATGCCATGCTGAAAACTGCACATTTCACCTGAATCCTGATGAATAAATGGAAACTTGCCAGAGGCAAAAGGAAGAAAAGGACATTTAAGGCAGAGAAAATAGAAATTTTTAATACTCAGAGACTTACAAGAACTTTCAGTGACTTCTTGTTTAGTACATGAGGAAATAAATAACTAAAAATGAAATCATACGATAATAAAGAAAATATTTATGCTATATTTCCTACTTTATATTTATATGTATATGACACACTACTTAAAACTCTGTGAAGAAAATAAAGGTACATATGTGATTAAAAATTGAGAAGCATTATAAAAATTTAATATCATCCATAATGGCTAAAAGAAAACATATGAAAATCAAAGGTTTCATTTAGAGAGTACCATAAAACATATCAGTAGATATGCATGGAATTGACTACTCATCTATGGCTAAATTAATATACAGATACATCAGGCTTTTAAAATTAGGTTAAATGTATTAATCTCATGGAGTTGAGAAATTCTAACTCTTACTATACTTCTTTTAGTAAAAATGTATGTGCATATATGCTCGTAAGAATCTTACACATCATTAATAATTATATAAAAATGATATGTTTGGAGAAAAAGTATTTGAAATAATATGCTTTTAGCATTGTTCCAAAAAACATTATTTAAGTCTATCAAAGTTCTTAATCATAATTCTATTTCATAGAATTCTATTTCATAGAAAAGTTATAATAAACATAATAACTGTATTTAAAAATGCAAGATAGTTAACATAAACTGAGTTGAGTAATAAAAGAGAAACTGCATAGAATATAGCATCTTCAAAATTTCTGCTTAGAATCTATATTGAGAATAGGGTAGGTTATTATTGTAAGGATAAAGAGACTGGCATGAAAAAAATGAAAAATACACCTCATTTTAGCTTCTCCTATTCAAATCGCTCATGGGAGACTTGAATAAGCTTTTAGAAATAATGCAATGTAATTTTCACTAACTCTTACATCCACAGTTATTGTCAGACATGTAGTCCTCTACAAAGTTCCTTACAATAATTTCTGGGTGTCCCAGAATTTTCCCTTCTGTGCTCACACCCAAACCTGTCACCTCCTTCATCAAGTTTCCTATATTTTTCTCTTTGATTTCGATTTTCCCCATTTAGTCTTACAATAGTCTTTCCAGTAAGTGCAGGATAAAAGCTACGATTTAGTTCGAATACTGTACAGCACATAACTTTCATTCATCTTTTTGGCTATTCTTTTCTTCCCTGAGACCTCGTGGATCACTGTCGACTCAGACAGGAGTGCAATAGCAAGTGTGCCAGAAGATAATTTTGATGCCATTTTGTGCCCAGAGTGTCTCTGCCCTTCATAGAATTACTGATCACTGACTCTGGCTTCTCAGGAGAGAACAGTTTTGAGGGAGGAAGTCCCTGTCATTTATGCATATGCCAGCCGAATGGAGCACACATTAGTTCAGAGCACCATGAATTACAAAGAAGGGCTGTAACAGCAGGGACTCCATAATATCAGCTTAACTGCTGTTAGATATTAGATAAATATTTGCTAGAGTTGAGCGGTCCCCAACCTTTTTGACGTTAGGTTTCCTGGTAGAAACAATTTTTCCACTGACAGTGGGAGGCAGGGAGGGGGGGTAAGGAAGACTGTGGGAGGAGGATCATCAGACAGATTTTCATAAGGAGCCGCAACCTAGATCCCTCACATGCACAGTTCACAAGTGGGCTCATGCTCCTAGGAGAATCTAATGCCACTGCTGATCTGACAAAATTTCGCCCACCACTCACCTCCTGCTGTAGAGCCTAGTTACTAACAAGCCACAGACCAGTACTGGTTCATAGCCTGGAGGTTGGGGACCCCTGTACTAGATGCCTTTTCTTTTTTAATTCATCTCATACTCATTCACACAACAGCACACTTACCCCTAAGAAAACTAAAGGTTAGAAGAGTCTTGTCCAAAGTCACGTGAAAATAAAGAAAGGAAGAGTAGAAGAGTAATTAGAGCCCAGATTTATTTGTTTCCAAATCCCGTGGTCCTTCAGCTGTAACAAATTGCTTCAGGATGATTAAATCTTTTCAGAATTATAGCATCCTATGAAAAACTTTACATTCCAATCAGTTAAATTCTACACATTGTGCTCCTTTAATTCTCAACTAAAATATAATCAATTTATTTTTCTTTTTTTCCTGGGTGAACATGTGTTTTGGGGGCACACTATATAATTTTTCCTTTCTTTAATTTTGTTTTGTTTTTTAATACAACTAAGTCAACTTGATCTCTGAGCTAAAACCAGCTGAAATTATTTTATTATATTTTATTTTAAAGATGTGGGGTACAATTTAGGATTAGAATTTATTTAGGATTAGGTACACAAATGATCATTGTGCACATAAAATTTGGGCCTCCCTTTGATACCCATTTCACCTAAATCTAAAACCTGCTTGGGGATTGGTTCAGTACTGCACAGGGGGCAGGTGACTAACTTTGCATGTGGCATGCAGTAGCTACTTTCTGTTGTA
>CAUYQG010126086.1:0-49866 GCA_963574415.1 Tarsius wallacei | reverse complement strand
TTTTTGTTTTGTTTTTGTTTTGTTTTGTTTTTTTGTTTTGAGTTGGAGTCTCCCTCTGTCGCCCAGACTGGAGTGCAGCGGCCGCTCCCGGCCACCGCAGCCTCGACCTGCTGGGCTCCGGCGATCCTTCCGCCTCAGCCTTCCGAGTCGCTGGAACTACAGGCGCGCGCTACCACGCCCGACTAATTTTTTTTTATTTATTGCAGAGATGAGGTCTTGCTTGCCCAGGCGGGTCTCGAACCCGCGGGCTCAGGCAATCCACTCACCTCGGCCTCCCAAGGCGCGGGATTACAGGCCGAGCCGCCGAGCCCGGCTGCTATAGATCTTTTAAAGCCGCAGTCATCCACCGAATGCCTCCCACATGTACGAGAGTCACACCTACGTCGGGGGTTAAAACCCCGTGAAGTGACAGGTTCAGAAGGCCGCTACAGACTCGCGAGAACGTGTCAGCCGGCACCCCCTTTCTCTTTTCCTTTGCACACCCGAGAGCCTGTGTCCCGGCTGGAGGTGGAGGGAGAAACTGGACAGGCAGGAAGAGCCGAGGAGCCCTTCCTTTGAAGACCTGAAACTTCCTTGGGAAAGGCAGGCTTGTGGTGAGAAGCCTCGCCCTAAAGCCCCTGGGGGAGGGCCGGGCATCGTCATCAGACAGCCGGTCTTGTCTTGACGTCCTATTGGGTTCTGGCCTGGAAGGTGAGTGGATGGTCACCGGCTGAGCGGGTAGTCCGCGGCCCAGAGAGAGATCTGGCAGCGATCGGAGTCCCAGCAAGGGAAGCCAGCTGGCAGAGGAGAGGCATGGAGCTGAAACGAGGTGAGCTGGGAGAATCACAGCCACGGTGGCTGGAGGGTTGGTTCGTGGCCAGATTCTGATGGCGTTGAGTCTTTAAGGGGAATCCTCGTTGGCCCTTGCTGTTGGTCGGACTCTGCCGATGTCCTCTTGCAGCTCCATCTCATGGGAAGAGCTGCTTAAAGACCATGATGGCAGAGTGTGAGAGACTGGCCCTGGGAGGTGTGGATGTGAGAGCAGACTGTAAGTGGACTTCAGGCCCTCCAGGGTGCCAGGGGAGATGACTCGAAACTCCTCCGAGAAAGAGGAGAGTGTAGCGGGTAGAGAGATCGCCTATACAAGAGCTTGGAAAAATGAGAAAGCCTGAAGGATCCCAGGAACTGAAAGCAGTTCATGTTGGCTGCTCCAGGGAGAGATGTGTAGGTGGCATGCCATGAAACTTGAAAGGCAGCTTATGACAGCCTAAAACCCAATAGAAACTTTAAAGACGTGCTATACATTGACAACCTGAAATCAAATATTCAGATTGTTCCTGTTTTCCTTGTTTATTACCTACTTTAGGGTGATTGTTTTCTTTTTAGGTGTGGGTTTGTACTAGTCTTCTGGATTCAGTGATTCCAACTTAAGGTAAAATAGGAAAGGGCTTTTAAGAGACTGTCTCGCTGACTTGCTGTGCTTTGAGGGGAACCGTGCTTGATCACCAGAACCCAGGAGAATAAGCGTGAGACCATTGATCTCCAATGGCCATGGGAGGTCTTCTCCCTTCTTCAACTCCAGTGGCTTGGCAATGAGCCAGCTCAACTAGACGGAATCTGCTTTGTAGTGGTACAGCAAGACATTCTATCCGGTTTGACAAGTTTTAAACACAAATTTTGACTTGTAGAAAGTTTATGAAATTGTGAATGCCTCGGAACCCTTCCACTGCCTTGTGATTCTGGAAGAAATCCAAAATACCAGTGAACTGCAGGAGCATGCAGAACCTGAATCTTAAACTTTGCTCACTTGTACTTTCTGATACTACAGTAGTTTAATGATGGCTAACACCTTGCCATCTCCTCACCACTGAGCTCTTCTCTAACATAGTCTCTGAATTTAGAACTGGGATGAAAGTATACGTAATAGGCTATTATGACATTTTTTAGAATTGGATTTCTAAATTTGGGGTCTGCAAAGCCAGCAAGCTTAATCAGTGTCCTTGAGTTTTTTTCTGGCACAGACAAGAGAACATGAGAGGAGGAGAGATGAAGGAACAGTTAGTAGTGGCAGAGGGACAGAATGAAGGGATAAAGAGAGAAAATATGGAATTAATAGAGAAAAGGATATATATAACATATAAGGTTTCCTTGGAAAAATTGTTTCAAAGCTAGATCAAAGATGTCTAATAAGGCAAAATATTACTATTACATAAATATTTAAATTTTTAATGACTTAAGAATAAAGGAATGTACCCGGGTGCCAAAAAAAAAAAAAAAATGTATACACATTTTAAGCGATGTTATCTGTGTATTACTTTTTGTTCTCCTTAATCAGGAGTGTCTGAACACTGATGGTAACCACTTTGAGCGCCTCTTGTAATTGCAGAAGTCAAACGTGACTTGTATTCATCTTTTGTTATCAGTATATATTGAGTATTACAGTTTTAATCGTTTCTTCCTTTCTTAAAATGTGTGTATATTTTTTTGGCACCCTCTGCAGATGTGATGGCATTCACACTAGCTGCCCTAGTGTCCCTTGGATGTCAGAGGGAGGGGTAATGTATCCAAAGAGAAAGACAGGCCCCTTTCAATGGACACAGAAGATTATTCCCAGAATAATAATTAAAAATGCATTTATGAATCTTGGCTCTTTATTTTCTAGTTCAACTGCTTGTTTCCCCTAAACAGAGTTTTTTGGAAAATACAGGCAAATAACTACGTCCTTATTAAATTTCTTTTCTTTTTTTTTTTTTTTTTTGAGTTGGAGTCTCACTCTGTCACCCAGACTGAAATGCAGTGGCCGCTCCCGGCCACCACAGCCTCGACCTGCTGGGCTCTGGTGATCCTTCTGCCTCAGCCTTCCAAGGAGCTGGAAGTACAGGCGTGTGCTACCACGCCCGGCTAAGTTTTTGATTTATTGTAGAGATGAGGTCTCGCCAAGTTGCCCAGGCGGGTCTCGAACCCGCAGGCTCAGGCAATCCACTCACCTCAGCCTCCCAAAGCACGGGATTACAGGCTGAGCCACCGAGCCCGGCTCCTTATTAAGTTTCTTTAGCACTTTTATTCTGAAGTCATGATCAGTGTGGAGATCAGAACCTTTGCCCCAGTTGAATTTTGTTCTTTGAGTTGTGTCTTCATATCTGATTATGCCTGGGGACAAAACATGCACAGAACACATTGCAAACAAAAGCAAGTTCCCGGCCATACTGTGTTCGTTTGGCTCTGAACATGTAGGCCTCACAGCTTTATAAGCTGAGCTGGAAGTGACCTTGAGAGCTTATTTTCCCCAGACTAGAAGCAGCCCTAAGGAACTCTGAACCCTACTCTATTTGGCCTTCTTAAAACAGGACACTTTTCAAGTGGAAGGCAGCCTCAGATTCCAAAGAGAACATGAATCCAGAAGAGAGGCGAGGAGGGAGAACAGAACTAAGAGACCTGAAAACAGTAGTACTGCGAAAGCAGGTTCACGTGTGGCCTCCGCAGGCGAAGGGAGGAGGACACCGTGGGTCAGGTCTGGGGTTCTTCATTTAAGTTAGCTAGTAACAGTCACTTGTTACATTTATCTCAGCACCTCCTGGGTAAATTGCCTTTCATTCCGAGAAAGTTACAGAAAATGTGTCAGGCTAGCCCTAACACTTAACCAGCTTATGAGAGAAATCTGTTCAGATAAGGCAGGAAGAATACTAATAATCAGACCCTTATAAAAATATACACTATAGATATTTAGGGAGACTTCATACTTAACCTTATTTTTTAAAAAGTTAGTATTTTGATTAATTTGATAAAGATTATGCTGTATGCAAGCACATTCTGTAAACATGAATGAAACCAGACAAGGAGCTCTTGCCTTCCCTTTGAAGGAAGGCAGAGATTCTTCAGCTAGGATTGACAACAGAGTGGTGACCCTGTGGCAAGCCGACCAGAAGCCAGTGAAAAGGAAAATTTATTTGTCTGGCCAACTGATACCCTCACACATTTGTAGCTGTGTATCCTGGGCTTGCATTTCGTGGAAACCCAACCATTTTTTTTTTCTGTTTTGTAAATATAGATCTTATCGCTGGGCGTGGTAGTGCACACCTGTAGTTCCAGCTACTTGGAAGGCTGAGGCGGAAGGATCGCTGGAGCCCAGCAGGTCGAGGCTGCGGTGGCCAGGAGCGGCCACTGTACTCCAGTCTGGGTGATGGAGTGAGACTCCAACTCAAAAAAAAAAAAAAAAAAATAGATCTTATCTTTAGTTTAAAAAATGATGATTAGGTACTGTAATACCTATATAGTAATAACCACAATAGGGTCATTTAGCTCCACAAAGAGTTAATGTAGAACTCTGTGTGCTAAAAGTTGTGAATAACATGTCCTTAAGAATGCTTTATGGATCTAGAGTCTATCATACTCAGTGGTCTATCACAGAAACGAAGAACAGAGTACCATATATTCTCACTCATAAGCGGCCCTTGAACAAGTATCATAATACTATAAGAAAGGGATTGGCAGTAGTGGGAAACTGCCAGGGTAGGTGGGGGCACACCTCATCAACAAGGATACCTGCATAGTTAACATTTGTATGCCTAATCCTGAATTGTACCCCACATATTTAAAAAAAGTAAAATTAAAAAATAAATACAAATAAAACGCTTTAATTTAGTAGAGGTAGGTGCTCACCTCCAAAACGCTACCATGTATCTTATCTGTAGTTCTCTGTGATATGATTTCTGATCGTGCATCAGTTTTTAAGAAACATCATTACCTTTCTTGGTTAGTTGCCAGACTTGTCAACTAAGAGACTCCACACATCTATAATCTATATTAGATACTTATGATCGATATTATTGTCAGTGGCTTTTGATAGCATGTTTTTGTTCCTTATTACATTTCTTCTATGTAAAGAAATAGAGTACTTAAGAAACTTGTTTTGCAACTGGCAATGTATAATAGAAGATTAGAAGAAATTACTAGTAAAGGCAGAGATATCCTCCAAAATTTGGAATTATGTTCTTTAACAACAGAAAAAAGTTTTTTGAGAAGTGTAGCATATATACAATATAAATGTATAAGAAGGTTAAAGTGCAACAACAAAATAAATACTTATGTATCCATTATCTAGGTTAAGAAATAGAACACACCCATATTCTGAAATTTAAGTTTTTCAGCACTCATTAGGCAACTCAGTCAGTATTTTTCTTTATTCTTCACATCTGTGTTTCTTTCTGGCCAAGTATAATAAAATATAAATTTCAAATCAGTGAACAAAAGTCATCCTTTATAGAAGCAATATATAACTGTGTAACACTAGTATTGCACTTTCTTATAGCCATAAATATTTTTATTTAATCAGTTAGTTTGTATAAAAATTATGTTCTTGTCCATTCAAAAAATACTTGTGATTCTAAGCAACTATGGATTGACCTGAAAGAGTGTCTTAGTTTGAAAGGTTTTTAATAAATCTGTAATTGGTTTTTAAAAATATATGTATTTATTTGGAGAAAAAGCTGAGAGAACTTTGGTTGAGAGCTTTTGTATTCTCCTCCCCCCCCCCCCCATTTTGGCAGTATAAGTAGGTTATTCTCTAGAGAAAAGGTACACTCAAAGGTAAGCTTTGGTTAATTGTAAAATGGAAATGTGAACCTGTCAGTCCATTTTGTGCTTCTACAACAAAATACCCAACACACAAATTTACTTCTCACAGTCTGGAGGCTGGGAAACTCAGGATCAGGGCGCTAGCATCTTGCGAAGGCTGCTCTCCGTTTTTAAGATGGTGCCTGGAAAGCTGAATGCTTCATGGGTGGTTGGGGGGTGGGGCGCTTTGTTCTCAGGCAAAAGAGCCAGAGGAACAAACTACTTCCAACAGGTCCTTTTGTCAAGACACCTCCCAAAAGCCACACCTCCCTGCACTGGGGACGGAGTTTCAGTATGAATTTTGGTGGAGACAAAAACGTTCAGACCACAGCAGGGCCTTATTTCTGTTTATTTTCTAAATGCCTTTTGGGAAGGGAAGTGGGACTATACTTTTCATGCTGTAATAGATTAAATCTGACATAATTTTTAAAGAAGTGATTCCCTGGAAACGTGAGATGAGAATATTTTAAGAATGTCTCCCTCTGCCAATTTCTTGACCATAAGAAACTATTGAAAATGCTGATTGGAGTTTGTTTTTCCTTAGTTACTCCCCAGCAGAGCTGGCATGTGGCTTGATTTTTGTTGTGCTTCTGCTTAGATTTTTAAAAATTAGAAAGAATGAAGGTAGAGTATTAATTCCATGCACCGATTTAATGTTATTGTATATTTTAAGTTTAATGCAACTCCTTAATAGAATCCAATAAAAGAGACTTTGCTCTATTTTCAGTTAGCTATATGAATTATTTTTGCTTTTTGTGTGCGTATTTTGTTTCCCTGATGAAACTGAAAACGTTTTGAGCATAAAGACGCTTTGTTTCTCACTCACACGGTTAGCAAAAGGGAGCTTACTAGTAGGAATTCAATAAATACCACTGAATTGCTATGAAACTTCCTCTTATCAAATGCTCTAACCATATGTGTCTGTGTCTATACACTTGGAATCTAGTCTATGAATTTCTTGGCCATAAAAACCTACACATAAGTGTAGTTTCCTTAATGGCCCATATGCCAAAAAACTAATAAACTTTTTTTTTTTAGACCACAGCTTAACATTTAGCTATTATTATCTACTTTAAATGACCCAATAAATAATTTCTTTTAAAAAAAAATTGTCCTAATTGCTAGTTAATACATAATAACTATTATGTATGTTTTTCAAAATTTGTTTAAAAAACAAAGGAGGCTTCAGCGCTCATTTTGAATATTATATTTTGATACATTTCACTATTTTTTCCACAGACTTTGACCCCTGAACTTGGGTCTAGAAGTAGTGAAAGGAAAGGTGAAAGGAAGAATAGTGGTTAAGGATAGGAGGATGTTGAATATGATTGGAGCTTATATACATGAACTTCAGAATAAATGCATCCTGTCATGAGAATATAGGTTTAGTTAGCTCATTTGTTTCAAGCCCCATTGCGCGAATTTCTCAATAACGTCTGAAATTTTTAGTTTAGCTTTCTTCTACTAGCTACGAGATCTTGAGGCAACTTGATATTTACATTTGGGTGATAACTTAGGAAGCTTCCAAATCCTTTTTTTTTTTTTTTTAATAACTACTTCATACTTCTTAATTGGCAGTAGCATGTTATTTTTGAAGTTTTTCTCCCGTTTCATTTCCCATAGACCTGAATTTTCTATAAGATTTTATTTCTCCTTTAGGCTCATTCTTCAGCTTTATTCCCAAGTACTAAAAGTCCCCCTCATTTTAAATCTTTTCATTTTCTTTGAGAGTGTATACATAGATTCTTACTCTTATGGGTATAAATTAGAGATGCATGTTTATAAATGTTCAGTATCTAAAAATAAAATACCTTAAAATTAATTGACATCTTTAACAGTATAGTGCGATGTATCTTAGAGCAAGAAAGCTCTCATCAAAAGATTTTTCCTTGTGCAGGACAGTTTTGCTTCCAGCTAAAGAGATAGTTTGACCGAAATAGCTCATCTTCTAATGGTGGTAGCTAGTTAGTGAACATAATTTCAGAAATGCCTCCTTTTCATAGACAGAATCTTTACTCCCCTCTTGGGAAGCAAAGAAATAGGTCTTTGAAACAGGCTGCAGTGTTGGCAACTGGGACTATTCATGGGTGAGAGAAAAGGTAAATATGAGAAATAGCATTTAATGAAAGAAAATAATATGTGCAGGAAAATTATTTCAAATGAAACATTTGTTTAAAATTAAATAGTTCAGCCGAGCTCAGTGGCTCAGCCTGTAATCCCAGCACTTTGGGAGGCCAAGGCAAGAAAATTGCCTGAGCCCTCAGGTTCGAGTCCAGCCTGGGCAACTTGGCAAGGCCTTGTGTCTACAATAAATAAAAGAAATTAGCCGGGCATGGTAGCATGCACCTGTAGTTCCAGCTACTTGGAAGGCTGAGGTGGAAGGATCGCCGGAGCCCAGCAGGTCGACGCTGGGGTAGCTGTGAGCATGCCACTGCACTCCAGTCTGGGCGACAAAGTGAGACTGCAAATCAAAAAAAAAAAAAAATTAAATAATTCATTATTACATATATCGTAGGAGCTCTTAATGTTGAGAAATTCTGTCTTTTTAGTTTCACAATGTTTTTTAATTCTTCTATGCACCTAGCATTTTATGTAGTACTAGTAAAGTACCTATTGCACTAATTTTGATAGTAGGAGCACCTACAATATATACTATCTTTTATTCTGCCTTTATTGTGTTTTTTTACATTTCCATGTTCTAATTAGATTATTTTGTTTAAAATTTATTTCAAAAATCTTGTAATATCTTTTGAGTTAACTGAAAATATCCTGGAATGTTGTGAAATCATTTTTGATAATCATTCCTTCTTGCTTTCAAGGTCTTCAAGAGGGCTTAGATGCCTTAAAATCAGTTAATACCATAGAATCAGTTTATACCTTATCATTTTCTAATTTGATAGCTAGAACTGGTGATGGGATGGGAGGATGTTGTATAAGTGAGGATACTCTAAATTTTGGAAAAGGAGTATGGAATTGGCAGCAAGTGAAGATATTAAAGGTAACTTTAAATATTTAGATTTTTTTTTCGGCTACAACATCTGACTACTTTCCTTGGTTGCTTATTCTGCTTATCACATTGACCTAGACCTTATTTATCACAATCCATTAAGTAGGTTATCCAGGGCTTTCATTATTCTTTACTCCATATCCATAGCTACAGGTAGTTGGTGACTCTTTTGGATGAAGGGAGGGAAGAGAGTAAGATCATAAGGAATTTGACATGAAAGGAAAGAATAAAGTTATGATAACTGAAAGCAGTTCCCATTACAGGACTTGTAGTGGCAAGTCAGAGCACCTTTTTGCTTATAAAAATAGCACCAAGTTCTTATCTTGGATATCATTCTTTAAGACAACAAGCACCTCACTGCTTTTTTAAATTAAACCCTCTAAAATATAACATATTAGGTCATAATTTATCTATATTATATGTTATTTATTTTCCTTGAGGAAATTTTAAAAAACATCTTGGTCTCTTCAATATTTATAAGCCATCTTACTACATTTCCCTTTGAGGACTTTTTTCATCCAGGGAAACAAAAAGTTGCTTGGGGTGGGATCAGGTGAATAGGCAAGACGGGGCATTGGGCTCCTGCTGTTTTTGGTCAGAAACTGCAGAGCACTCAGTGAAGTGTGAGTAGATGTACTTGTAAATCATCCATTATGAAATGGGCAAACACATTGGAAGAATCTCCAAAAAATGTTCATTGAAGCCGAGCACTTTCTCTCACAACAATACTAGCTGGTACACTGATCCCATTGGGTTCCTAGAACACTTTCCTAGCAGGGGAAGCCTGTACTGCTAGAGGCTTACTCTCCAAAAAATAAGACCAGTTTTATTTGGGTCCCCCCTTGCACATCCTGTTGTGTGCTCTTTTTAAGTACTTACACAATACCAAGTATCCTGCTAGGATACTTTGACAA
The DNA here is from genome assembly GCA_963574415.1 of Tarsius wallacei. NCBI lineage: Eukaryota > Metazoa > Chordata > Mammalia > Primates > Tarsiidae > Tarsius > Tarsius wallacei. The sequence continues at coordinate 40,353 of CAUYQG010126086.1, read as the reverse complement.
AAATATCACCTATTTTGAAGCAATTTAACGTTGAAAGAGGGGATGTTGTATAGTAACCTTATTTACAATATATATTCTCTATCAGTTTCTGATGCAATTTTGTAACTCAAGTATTAGAGACATTTTTAAAGCTGTAAAACAAGTTGGTGGCATGCCTTTTGTCTACCTGATGATTTATTTTTTTACTTGCCCACATTTTCCTTCATTAACCATTTTTAAGTACCTTTTATGTGTTGGGTATTATACAGTGTGTACCTCAGAGAACTACTCTTGGAAACCATCCTTCCTACCAAGAAAGACAAATGAAAAAATTAAAATTATGTGTGGAATGTATTAAAATGGAGTAATATTTTATGATATACTGGGCTGGGATAAAGGAGTGATTATTTCTACTTAGGGAATCACTTTTGATTGGAAACTTAGGCATTAAAGTTATTAGTTTTCAAAGATAATTAGGGATTTGAGGGGGGAAAGAACATTATGAAGGGGAAGTAAAATATTAAATGGCAAGATAAATTTGTGGGACTCGGGTGATTTGTTGTAGATTGTAGATTGTGTGAAGATGTCATGAGAAGAGATTCAAAATTGAGGCAAGAATCAAATCAAAACGAACTTTGGGCTTGATCCTTTTGGTAGTAGAGAACTGTTTAAAAACTTTAAATCTGAAATGTTCTGTTTGGATTACGGAGATATCCACACTACTCTAAGGAATAGTGTGAAACTAATTGGTGATCATTGTATGAATCCAGGTGATATGTAATAAGGTTTGAACTATATTATTAATAGAAGGAATAGAGAGTGGGAAAGATAAGACATAAATGATTTTAGAGGTGCATTGCATGTGGGAGGTGACAGAGGAGAAGGGGTTGAGTTGACCTAGAGGTTTTCTGGTATGGATTCCTGGGTTGATGATATAGGAATAAAGGGAATAAAGAAGGAGCAACAGGTTATAAATGAAATATGTTCAAATTTTGACAATGATTTTGAAAAGTCTGTGATATATCTAGAGGTGCAAGGTAAGGGAAGAATATTTCTGGCTGACAATAACATGAGTTAGGAGTACACCCATAAGGTCTGCATTGGAGGTAGAAATGTGAGATTTGTTTTGTTACAGGCTTTAGGAAAGTTGTGGCAGAAAAATGAAAGATCTTTTACAAATCAATAATAAAAGGGCAAATAAATAGAAAAATGGGCAAAAAGCTTGCACAGGCACTTCACAAAAGATGATATGCAAATGACAATAAGCATAAGAAAATATAAGAAAATGAGGCTTACCTTTATTAGACATCATAGAATTAAAGAATGAAACCATAATGAGATACCATTCACTAGAATGCCTTAAATACAAAAGAAGAAAAAAAGAACAAAACGAGTGACAACAAGTGGTGTTGTACTGGAGAACTGGCTGTGTGTGGGGTGGGGGGTGTGTGAGAGAGAGGGGGGTGGGGGTAGTGTTTGCTGATACTCCCACCATGGTCAATTTCAAGCTACCAATGATTTAAAAAACCAACTTGCAAAATTTGTTAATGTTTAACAAATCAGTGTAAGTGGGGCCGCAGCACACCAACCCAACAATTTCATTCCTAGGTATATACCCATTAGAAATGCAAACATGTTGGCCAAAAGACACAAGCCTAAGAGTTTACAGCAATGCTCTAGCGCCAAATGTCTTTGTAGTGCCTCAAACTGCAAACAGTGCACATGTCTCTTAATATCAGAATAGATAAATGGTGATATGTTTATGTAATATCATATAGCAATGAAAATAATAGACTATTTAAACTCTAATTATGCATATTAATAGTAATATATATTAAAAGCATAAAGTTGAAACCCGACACAAAGTAATAACATATTCTTTTGTGTAAAGATAAAAAACAAGCAAACTAATCTTGGTAGTGTCCAAGGTTGTGTTGGCACTGCACTTAGAAGCCAGGATGGTTATACTTATTTGAGGGGTTGTGACTGAAAGGTGGCACAAAGGACCTTCTGGGACTCAGGCTATGCTCTATTCCTTGATTTGGGTACCATTTACTAGAATGTGTTTGCCATCTGAAAATTCATCGAGCTGTAATTTATTTTTTTATTCTGTTCTAAATGTGCGTTTTGTATTAACAAAAGTGTTTATGAAGGGCAAAAGAAGCCCATGGGCAGAGATGTGGTTACCCTCCAGGGATATATAAAGTAAGAAGAGGAGTGACAGGATCCTGGGAAACACAAAACCACGTGTACATTTTTATTTCCTTCCCTGTTTTCCTTAGGATCCTTACCACTTTTTGTATGAAATTCTCACAGAAGGTAAGGCTAATGCTAAGAATAAAACGAGAGTAGTATTGCTCTTATAGCATTTCTACATAGAGACTGCTTCTGAGGGACACTTGGACCAAATTTATTCTCAGATTTTGAAAAAGTTAAAGCTTGGAGAATGAAGAACTGTGATGCAACAAACTACCCAGAGGCAGGAGATGGTGGTTAATTCAGAACAGCAACATTTTTTTGTAAGCCTTCTTAGTGTATCGGATCCCAGTAAATGCACTGTAGTTATGTCATCATCTCTCAGTTGTATACTTAAGTGATATACTTTTTGAATTATTTGGTTTGAAAGGAGGGAAAAATGAAAGGAAATCCATATTGACCATCTCTTGAAAGAGTGCTTTTTACTTTCAATTCAACAGAAAGGTCCATTCCTATAGCCTGTTAACATATGATGTTAGAAAAGTGAATGTCTGTTCATCTGGACAGTTGCTTGCTTATGTCTCTTTTTCAGAAATGGCAAATAGTCTTTTGAAGACATCATCTCTGTCTATGAGGACAAAATTTCTGTGTCAAACAGGATTGCCACTTTATAGTACATCTCATGGTTTCCACGAGGAAGAAGTAAAAAAAAAACTTCAGCAGTTTCCTGGTGGATCCATTGACCTTCAGAAAGACGACAGTGGCATTGGCATTCTTACTCTGAACAATCCAAGTAAAATGAACGCGTTCTCAGGTATTAGAGTTTTTTTTTTCTCTAAGTAAATAATGACACCAACTCTATCCTGCTATCATGCTTTTAATTCTGCTGTGGTGACATAATTTTTTAAAGTAATGGTACTCTTTGTAGAACCTGAAAAAATAAAATAACAACAAAAACTATAAATATGAGCCAGGAACATTTTTACTAATTATGAACATTTTCATGTATTCAGAAATTCATGAGTACAGGTGTTGATAAAAAGGGTTAATCTTGATTATACTTTCATTGAAATGCAGTAACCATTTATTAACTTTACTTGTTTATTTTCAGTTAATGCCACTAAGAAACAAGGAGAAGGAGGTTTCAAAGGTTTTCTGAAACTAAAGGGAAAAGCCTATAAGTGAACAGAATTACTTAGCTTACATTTTTTTCTATGAATTGAGATAAGACTGTCGTTGTTAGTTTTTAACTTTGTAATTCCATTGTTATGAAACACTGCTCTTGCTTGTCTCTTTCCTAACTCTTAGATACTGGTAAATACCTTCTGTTTGCTAGGCAACACTCTTAGCATCTAAGAATTTTATATTTAAGAGAGCTAACTCAAATCATTCCACAAAAAAGATACCTGCACACGCATGTTTGTTTCAGCTCTATTCCCAATAGCAAAAACATGGAACCAACCATGCTGCCCATTGAAGCTGGACTGGATTAAAAAAATGTGGTACATATACACAATGGAATATTATGTAGCCATCACCCAAGAGGGACACAAATATGGACTTTGCAGCAACTTGGATGGATTTAGGGTCGATCATACTCAGTGATCTATCCCAGAAACAAAGAAGAGTACCATATGTTTTCACTCATAAGCGGACCTTGAACAATTATCATAATAGTATAAGAAAGGGATTGACAGCAGCGGGAAACTGCCAGGGGAAGGGGAATGAGATTGGCAGTTGAGGGAAACTGCCAGGGGAGAGAGGGGCAAACCACATCAACAAGGGTACCTGCATAATGAACATTTGTATACCTAACGCTGAATTGTACCCCACATATTTAAAATAAAAAGAGAGAGACCTGAGGAACCAAAACATGTAGTAATTTAAAATTTCTGCTTAAGCTCAAATTTGAATTATGCTACATTTGTCAGTTAATATACTTCACGGGGATAATTATATTCTTTAGTAACATTTGAAATATTGAGCTCAAAAATAATCTCAATACATTTTCTTCTATCTATACATATAAAATTATACCTATGGACATAATTTAACAGACTGTAAACTTTGTAAATCACCATGGTGGTTTTTCTCCTTTAATTATCAGAATTCAGAGGTGTTTCTGTGCTGACCAGTAGAAATACAATACAAGACACAAATGTGAGCCACATATATAATTTTAGGTATTCCAACAGCCATAGTCTAAAAAAATAAACAGGTAAAATTAATTTTTAAATTAATTTTATTTAACTCTATATATCTAAAATATTTCAACATACAACTGGAAAAAATATGAATAGATATTTTTTGTTTTATTTTCATACTAAGTGTTTGAAATCTGGTATTTATTTTACACGTACTGCACATCTTATTTTGGACTAGCCACATTCCGAGTGCTCAATAGATATGTATGACTAATAGCTACTATATTAGACTATGTGGCTTCATCCCTTTAATTGGTTTAGGGACTAAAAACCAATTTTAATATTAACTCAGGAAAAAAATAGAAAGATGTGAGTGCTTTAGAGGGTTAAATTGGATCAATAGTTTTAATTTTCTTCTGAAATAGTTACAGGTGACAGTTTTTACACGAGTGGAAACACATGTCATTTCGATGCATAATATAGGAAACTAATAAAAGCAGAGCTGCTTTGATTTGGATACTGGTGTTTGGCTAGGTTGGGCTGGAGAGGATGGGCAAGTCCCCAAGGCCCTTATTTAAAGGTTATTTGGGCTGGGCTCGGTGGCTCAGCCTGTAATCCCGTGCCTTGGGAGGCTGAGGTGAGTGGATTGCCTGAGCCCACGTGTTCGAGACCCGCCTGGGCAGGCGAAACCTCATCTCTACAATAAATCAAAAAAAATCAGCCGGGCGTGGTAGCGCGCGCCTGTAATTCCGGCTACTCGGAAGGCTGAGGCGGAAGGACTGCCGGAGCCCAGCAGGTCGAGGCTGCGGTGGCCGGGAGCGGCCACTGCACTCCAGTCTGAGCGACGGAGTGAGATGCCAACTCAAAAAAAAATAATAATAAAATAAATAAATAAATAAATAAATAAAGGTTATTTGACTAGCTTCCCTTTAAGATCTCTTTCAACTTTTAAGGTTTATTTTACAAAGTGAAATAGATTAACTATTAACACAGTTTTTTATACTCAAGGCCAGCTTTATTTTTTAGGAGCATAAATACTATGAATGATTAAAGATCCTTATTTACCTTTACGGATTTATTTTTATCCTAAATGTGTGGAGGGTTTTTGTTTCCCCTCCTAGACTATAAATCATTTGAGAGCAAGAATTACTTTTCTAAAGCATCTACAATATCCTTGAGAAGGGATACAATTTTAAGTCGTGTCGCTTAATGACAAGAATACATTCTGAGAAATTAGTAGTTAGGTGACTTCATCATTGTGTGAACATTATGGAGTGCATCAACACAAACCTAGATTATATAACCTACACATCTAGGCTCCATGATACAGCTTTTGCTCCTAGGCTACATACCTGTATAGCATACTCCTGTACTGAATACTGTAGGCAACTAACACAAACATGTAATGTATTGCACTGATATTACTATGACTACGATACCACTAGATGATGGGCGTTTTTCAGCTCCATTATAACTTTTTTTTTTGAGTCAGAGTCTCACTGTCACCCAGGCTAGCATGCAGTGGCACGCTCATGGCTACTGCAGCCTCTACCTGCTGGGCTCAGGTGATCCTTCCCCTCGGCCTTCCAAGTAGCTGGATCTACAGGCATGCGCCATCATGCCTCGCTAATTTTTCTTGATTTATTGTAGAGATGAGGTCTTGCCAAGTTGCCCAGGCTGGTCTTGAATTCGTGGGGTCAGGCAGTCCTCTCACCTCAGCCTCCCCAAGTGCTGGGATTATAGGCGTGAGCCACCTCCCCGGCCGGCCTCCAATACAATTTTATGGGACTACCATCATATAAGCATTCCATCTTTGCTGGATGACTATGGGTAATAATTAGCAATTAGGAAGGATACTCATTTGCATTAGTCAAATACATTAGTCATTTGTGAGTACATAACATTGATTATTGATATTGATTTGATATTGATTAGAATACCTTACTACTGGTTACTTCAGAAAATGGCAAAGAAAATAATAGTTATTGACACTATGGGATATATATTCAAAAAAGTGTACAATACTTTAATGGGCCCAATATAGTAAATCTTGAAAACTTGTGGTACAGATTCTTTGCTAATTTTAACCCTTTGTTATGACCTTTATATTGGCTTCTAAAGCATTTCCTAGGCAGAGGAAAAGAAAGGTAATTGTGTTGAGAACAATGAACTTTATGAACTTGGAAGATCACCAAAGATAAGCATATCTAAAAGTTATTGATTAAATATTAAAATGACAGTCTTTGCTATTTGTGTTTTAACTGTGTCGATTAGAAAGAAGCTGCAATAGAATTTTAGGGTGATATCAAGAAAACAATCTAATCTATAAATTGTAGAATCAATCGTTGGCAGGCCTATGAAGCACCTCTATAGTATGCAGTGGGCTCTTCAGAATACAGTTTGTCAACCATGGAACAAGGTGATGTGTGGTTAGTTTCCTGAATGAACATCCTATGTACTAGTTCTGATGCGAGTATGACAGGAATCTCACTTTGTTCTGTATACAATATGTCTAGTATATTATAACTCTATAGCTTGTTGGCTAAGAAACTTACGATGTATTGCTAAGAAGTCAGGCCTATGTTTTATCTTTACCCTAAGAAATAATTTTTTCTTATCACCAAATCTCATATTGTACATTTTAATTTTTTTTTATTCTTAGGACATGTATGATATATTCTTATTTTTCAACCTAATTATATATTTGTGTGATTTCTTAAGATGGATAAAGAGATAGAGACACTAATAAACTTAAACTTTTAAAGCAGGAACTCTCTTATATCATCTCTTTTGTACACTCTGTAGTACCAGCACAATAGGCATTTGATAGACATCCAGTAAATATTTGTCAAATATATGACCTAAGAGTGCTGCATGACACATTGTGATTTATAAATTATTTCTGTTTTTCTAGTCTCTCAGATATGTTTGTTATTTCCGCCTCCTCTTTCTGGCAGGTGTTATGATGCTACAACTTCTAGAAAAAGTGATTGAACTGGAAAATTGGACAGAAGGGAAAGGCCTCATTGTCCGTGGGGCAAAAAATACTTTCTCTTCAGGATCCGACCTGAATGCTGTGAAAGCACTAGGAACTCCAGAGGCAAGTGTTATATGGATTATGAATCGAATTCTACATGCTTACCGGACATCTATGACTGAGCTATTTATGTTTTGCTTATATAGTTATGATGATGACCTTAATAGCTTTCAACGGATCAGCGGTTTTTTGTTTTGTTTTGTTTTGGGTGGAATTACAGGGGAAAATCCATTATTCGTCAGGTTTTACTAATAGGACATCTGCAAATGATGCTTTGGTAAAAACTTTTAAATTACTAATCTTTGTGGTTTAGCAAAGCACCCTCGGTTATTTTGGTTTATTGGAGGGTGGGATTCTCATTCCTTCTTTCCCTCTATATTGTTTCTGCTTCTTTCTTCCAACTCCTACTTTCTTTCTTTCTTTTCCAGTTCTGTCGATTATATTTTTAAATATATATTTTAATTTTAGAATAATTATATATGTACAGAAATATTGCAAACATAGTACAAAGTTCCCAAATGTCCTATACCCACTCTCCCCTTTGTTAAAATGTTACCATGGTACATAGGTTTGTCACAACTAATGAACCAACACTGATACCTTACTATTAGCATAACTCCGTTGTATGATCTCACTTATACGTGGACTCTAAAATTATGAAAGCCAAAGAAGCAGTGAATGAATGGTGATTGCCAGGGGTGCTGGGAGGGGAGAAGGGAAAATGGAGAGGTACTGGTTAAGTAGTGCAAAGTTTCAGTTATGTAAGATAAATAAGTTCTGGAGATCTGTACACCGTAGTGTTTATAACTGTAGTATATATTATTTAAAATTTTCTAAGATGGTAGGTTTTTTTTTTTTTTTGATTTGCAGTCTTACTCTTTTACCCAGGTTAGAGTGCCGTGGCATGCTCACGGCCACCGCAGCCTCAGCGTGCTGGGCTCCAGCAATCCTTCCGCCTCAGCCTTCCAAGGAGCCAGAACTACAGGCGCGCGCTACCATGCTCGCTAATTTTTCATTTATTGTAGAGACCAGGTTTCACCAAGTTGCTTGGGCTGGTCTCGAACCCGTGGGCTCAGGTAATCCACTGGCGTCAGCCTCCCAAAGTGCTGGGATTACAGACTGAGCCGCCAAGCCTGGCTAAAAATGGTAGCTCTTATATTGTGTTCTTAGCACACAAACACACAATAATAATAATAAAAGTGATAGAGGAACTTTTGGGAGATGGTAGATATGTCTGTAGTCTTGATGGTAGTGATGGTTATCTACAGACTCATCAAGGTGTATATATTAGATATGTATATCTTTTTACTTGTTACTTATACTTCAGTAAAGTAATTTAAAAAAAGAATCTCTACAATTTATTCATATTTTAGTAGTTTTTTTACTATTGTCCTTTTTCTGCTTTCAGGGCCCTATCCAAGATACCATAGTACATTTAGTTCTCATGTCTCCTTAGATTTTCTTGTCTGTGACAGTTTCTCACATTTCTCTTGTTTTTCATGACCTTGACAGTCAGATATTTTGTAGAATATCCCTCAGTTGGAATTTGGTATTTTTCTCCTATGAGACTGGGATGTGGGTTTCTGAGAGAGACAAAAGACAAAGTACCGTTTTCATCACATCATGTCAAGGGAACATACTGTCAACATGACTTATTACTGCTGATGTGAACCTTGGTTACCTGGCCAAGGTAGTGTTTGCCTGACTTTGCTACTTTAAAGTTACTTTTAGTACTCTACTCTTTGGAAGCAAGTTACTAAGTTTAGTGCACACTTCAGGGAAAAGGAGAATGAGTTCCATTTCCGGGGGGGGGGGCCTATGTCTATGTAAATTATTTGAAATTCTTCTGTAAGGGTGATTTATGTCTTCTCCCTCATTTATTTACATATTTATTTATATCAGCATATACTTGGGAATCTTTTTTTTATTTTAAACTTGTGGGATACATGTGAGGGTTTGCGAAATAAGTGCATTTTGTGAAGCTGAGACTTGGGCTTCTGATGAGCCCTTTCCTCCCCAGTTGTGGGCATGGTACCCAGTGGGTGGCTTTGTGTGCCTTATTCCTCTTCCCTCCTTCTCTCCTTTATCAATCCCCAGTGTCTGTGGTTCCCATCCTTGTGCCCATGTGTGCCCAGTGTTTAGAACACACTTAAGAGTTTTTTGTTCTTGTGATAATTCACTTAGAATGATAGTCTCCAGCTGCATCCATGTTACTGCAATGGACATGATTTTGTTCTTTTTTATGCTGTGTAGTATTCTATAGTATGTATGAACCACATTTTTTTTATCCAGTCCACCTTGGATGGGCATCTGGGTTGGTTCTATGTTTTTGCTATTGTGAATAGTGCTATAGTAAACATATGAGTGCGGGTGTCTTTTTGGTAGAGTGATTTGTGTTTCTTTAGGTATATTCCTAGAAGTGCTGGGTTGAATGGTAGCTCCTGTTTCAGTTCTTTGAGAAATCTCCTGCTTTCCACAAAGGTTGACCTAGGTTACATTCCCATCAACAGTTTACAAGTATTCCCTTTTCTCCGTAGTCTGGCCAACACCTGTTGTTTTTTGACTTTTCAATAATAGCCGTCATGACTGGTATGAGATGGAATCTTATTGTAGTTTTGATTTGCGTTTCTGTGATGATTAGTGATGCTGAGCACTTTTTCATGTTTGTTATCTGCTTAAATGTCTTTCTTTGATAAGTATCTGTTCATGTCCTTCACCCACTTTTTAATGGGGTTATTTGGGTTTTTTCCCTGTTGATTTGTTTGAGTTAGTTTATGATCCTGGCTGTCAGGCCTTTGTTGGATGCATAGTTTGCAAATATTTTTTCCCCATTCTGTGGGTTGTCTCTTTACTCTCTTGCTGGTTTCTTTTGCTGTGTAGAAGATTCCTTATAAGATCCCTTATTAAGCTACAGTGATGAATAATATGCGTTATTCATTTTGTTGTTCAGTTCCATTTTGGCTGTTAGGGGCCTTTTCAGGTTAATTTCTGTCTCCCTTTGACACTTCCCTATTCTTTTGTTCTTTTGAGCACTCCCCTACTTTCTGGTATTATACGGTATTCCAGGTCAATCTTATATTTTCACTGTTCTAATTCTATAACCAGTGGTTTCTCCAAGGAGTCCTGGTTATGGAAAATGGTAGAGAATGGTATTAGAGAGTAAGATCTGGGTTGTGGGTGTTTCTCTTTTTCAAGTACTTTGATAGAGCTTGTTCCTGGGTTAGTGGAGCCTACCCATAACTATAATAGGTTAAAGAAAGCTCTGAATCCACAGTGAGAAGTGTTGAGTTTAGACATGGATCTGCCACTTAACTAAATGAAAGTTACTGAGCCTTCCTGTTAGCCTTGATTGAGTTAGTTAATGCATACTAAAGTGCTTTGTAAACTAAAAGAGTTAATGTGAGATTTAAATAGGCAATATAAATTGGTAATATTAAGGTGATAGATCTAATTCAAGATCATCACTTTTCCTCTAGAAGTTATATGAAGTAAATACTCTTTGTTGCTTGTTTGATTAGGGTGCCATGGTTTGAAGGGCTGGAAAAAAAAGGACAGGAAGATTAATTAGCAATATACAAGGGTCATCATTAAAATCAGCAAGGTTTTGAATTCCTTTAAGTGGAAGTCCCTTAGCATCTCAGGATAAGAAGCTTTACCTGAGGTATGTATATAAAGCTGCATAATTCTGGTACATGGTAAACTTCAACAAATAGTACCAGTTTTAAAACTCTACTTTTGAATTACCCCGATAGAGTAGGAATCCTAATCATCTTCCATTATCAATCCTCCAAGGAACCCATTTTGCTTGAATTCAGTCCCCACCCCACATATTCTAGGGGGAAAAAAAAGAAGAAAGGAAGGGCATAAAAATAGAAAGGGAAAAAAGTAAGTAGTATTTGTTACTATTTAGTTATAGATGTAGGTTGTATGTAAGTAATACAGTTTTAATGGTATTCTACAAGTCTCATACTACTGTATATAATATATGATTTTTATTTGCATAAATATGTGAGGAAAAACTCTTAGTAAGTCAGAGCTCTGACTTTGATAGACTTAGATTTGAATGCTACTTTCAACACTTTCTGGCTAAGTGATCGGGCAGTTCACCTAATCACTCTCTTATTTTTCTAATCTATAAATGAGGATGATAGTATATATTTCTCTGAACTATTGTGAGGATTCAAGATAATATATGTATTTATATAAAATGCCTACTAGCACTGTATCTGAAAATTTAGCTATTGGTTTTATTTCAGAACTCTTGAGATTTTAATAAACAGTATTATCCATAAAATGGGATGTGTAATTTGTAGCACTACAACTAGACTTAAATTTGTAATGTGTCTGAATGGCTAGAATCCTAAAACTGGAAATTTGGAGATAGGGATTTTTTTTTCTTAAGATATATCAATAATTAGCCATGTCACTGCAAGTTGTTTGTCGGTGATATCCCTTATCTGAAATGCTAGGCACCAGAAGTGTTTCAGATTTTGGATTTTTTTGATTTTGGAATATTTGCGTATACATAATGAGATATCTTGGGGATGAGACCTCAGTCTAAACACAGAATTCAATTATGTTTTGTTTACTCCTTATACACATAGTCCATGGGTAATTTTATGCAGTCTTTTAAAATAATTTTGTGCATGAAACAAAAGCTGTGTACATGAGGTCAGGTGTGGAATTTTCCACTTGTGGTGTCATGTTGACACCCAAAAAGTTTGAATTTTGGAATATTTCAGATTTGGGATTTTTGTATTAGAAATGCTCAAAGTGTGTGTGTGTGTGTGTGTGTGTGTGTGTGTGTGTGTGTGTGTGTCTGTGTCTATGTCTGTCTATCTCTACGATGGTTGCATTACTGTGCACTTTACTTAGTTCATGGAAGAAACTGTAAAGATAGAATGAGATAATAGATTGTTGTGGGGCTTATATAAGGTGTGTAGTTAGGTAGTAAAACATCTCTAAAAAGATGAATAATTATTTATTTTCGTATTTTCTTCTAGTTGGAAGGTTGTTTCTGTTTCTTTAGTTCATGTAACCTGGATTCTTTTCCTGTAAATGTAAAAGCTAGAAGTAGAAACATATTAAATTGTTTACTATGTACTTGGTTAGTCAATATAAGTCATGTAAAAAAACATATGAAGAGAGTTTTTTATTCTGATTTCAAATAAGGGATCACTTTAAATTTTATTTTGGATTTTTTCTGATTTTGGAATATTTGCATATACATGATGAGATACCTTGGGCATGAGACCTAGGTCTAAACAGAATTCATTTATGTTTCGTTTACTCCTTATACACATAGATCATGGGTAATTTTATGCAGTCTTTTAAAATAATTTTGTGCATGAAACAAAGTCTATGTACATGAGGTCAGGTGTGGAAGTTTATTCTTTCTAGTATATACATTCTCCAAGTAATCTGCTGTCTTCATTGCCTGCAGTAAATCTTTTGACAGCTGCGAACTAGTGGAGTGTGGCCTAAATGCTTTAAATATCACTTCAGGTGTCTATCACTTGTTGCTGTATACACATGCCAGTCTCATCAAGGAAATCTGGAGTTGTGAATCTACCATACAATGAGTATGCTTGGAACCCAGAATGGAATCTTATTTTATTTAAAGCAGTCATCTTATTTTATTAAAGCATTTTCCAGGATAGATGACTACTTTATTGCACTTTTCTGAAATCCCCCTAGTTATAATATAGGAAATACATAGCATAAAAGTAAACAGTTTGAGCAAAATTCTCTTTATGTATAATATTAAGAAATGTGATTTGTATAAAGTATGGGGTATGTTTATCACATGATTTTAAAATTAACAAGAACTAGAAATGGTATGTGTAAAGTTCCTAATTACTATTTCCATTTTTCTTGTAGATTATGTCCCTATATACTTGAGAAGTAACCAGAACTATTTGTAAAACTGAAATTTAAAATGACTTCAGGACTTCTGAGGCTCATGCATGTATATGAGTTGCAGCTGCGCACATAAACACATCTGCCCCTCACAGCTGAGACATTCTGAAACTCTCAACATGACTTAAAGTTGTAAACAGTTTTTCTCTCAATGAGACTCTTCTTTACCCAAATACTCTCTGTTGTCAACAGATACATCACTAGCACCTGCTAATTTGGTGAATTTGCTTTTCTGAGGATGATGAGATAACTGGAATTTATGAAAATTGTAGTAATTGGATTATATTCCTTCTAATTGTAATAAAATGCTTGAAAGTGATTATTCAATGATTTTTAAAACATAATTATTTTGACACTATATTTTTTCAAGGTCTTAAATAACATTTTATTAATGAAAATTACCAAATAAAAACAAAAGCAAAGAGACTAATATAGTGGAACTCTCAGGTACCCATAAGAGCATCAACACTATCAACATTTTATTATATTTGTTTATCACTTCACTTTTTTTTCTTTTAAGTGTAACTGATTCCATAAGAAGTTGGTGTAATTTGGGGATCCTCTAAGGAGCAGGAAAAGAGCTTTTAGTCTTAGTAAGCAGTTAATTCAGGTTGAGAAAGTAGAAGTCAGGAGATCCATTAGTACAACACAAAGATTAGAAACATTATGGGGAGGAGAAAAGAATAAAATCGAGAAAAACAAAACTAATATAAATATTAACCCAATGATAAGATTTGGATTTGATGCCACAGATGTTGTGTAGATGACAGGAAATTTCTTTTCGGGGAAGTAAGTAATGAAAGTCCAGTTATAAGCTTCAGAATATGGGGAAATAAAAACCTACGTACTTTACAATGAATGGGTATCATGCTTCCAGAAAAATATGGCATTTAGAAACCTTTATACTCTTAATCTGGCTTGAAGATACCATTCTTCTTTACCCCCCAACTCTTACTTTTCCGCCAATCTGGTGTTCCTTGGTTCTTTATTGTCTGAATTTCTAAAGTGAAAGATTTAATTAAATCTTTCTTACCTGTAGGCCATGTTGACCAGTACTATATAACTTCTTTGTGTTTGCCACTACTATTGTACAGTTCCATTGTGCAATATTATTAATTTATAGACAAGCTATTTTAATTTTCTCTAAACCTTTCCATGTATTTTGAGGAAATGAATAAATCTACACAACAGGCACTTTTCAAAAGGCTCATTTATGGTTCTAAGATAAGATACTTTTATAGGCTGAGCATTTTTTCACTCTAAATGTGGCTTAGAGTAAATGTGATGTTAACAGTTTTCTTTTTTGGCACTTTGGCTGAGCATTGTGTTTCTGTGTCATCCTGGAAAGAACTAGAGGGGTAGGGCTGGATCTCAGGCATCATCCAGATAGGATGAAAGTATCTGCAGCAGCTCTCAAAACCTTTTTGATACTTCTCAGCTTACAGCTTTCATGCATCAGATCAGGCCTGGCTTTGTATTAGTTCCTTACCCTCAACTTACTCTATCACGGGTAAGGGTTCATCTCTTATTGGCTTATTTTTATCCTTGAACCCAGTGAGAGGACTGAGCATTTAACGATTGTTGGCTTAACAACTGGGGGAGAAATGTAATTAAATCTTTCTTACCTGTAGGCCATGTTGACCAGTACTGTATAACTTCTATTTAAAGCCAAAACATACTCATCTGATTGCTAGTACTATTAGTGATATTAATAATAATGGCGCCAGATAACATTTTTATTCTCTTATTATGTGTTAGGCACCGTTCAAAGCTCCTTGTGTGTCATAGCTTACTTAATCATTACTAACCCTCTTAATGAAATAGATACTGTTATTAGCACCATTTTACAGAAGAGGAGACAGAGGGACAGAGAAATGAAGCAACTTGAACAAAGTAAAACTAACGAATAAGTGTTAACTAGAGCCCAGATTCTACCTGAGGCAGTTTGGCTCTACACAGTCTGTACTCCTAACTGTTTATTTCATACTGCTCCTAAATATTTTTAGTATGCCTTTTATCTTTTCAATGAAAATTATAATGGTACAAAGGCTTATACTTGCTTTGCCTTGATCTCTACCAATTCTTGATACTTCTATTAGAATTTTAAATAATTTAAATCTAGCAAGAGCAAATAGGCATATTTAAATTACTTTATGTAGGCAATAGAACAGGCTTCATATCGGAAAGGCTTGTTATTGTTGTTGTTTTTTAAAGAACATTTATGATTCATGGGAGGAGGTCAAAATATCAACATTAGCAGAGTTTGGAAAAAGTTGAGTCCAGTTCTCATCGATGACTTTGAGGGTCTTAAGACTTCAGTGGAAGTAATTACAGATGTAGAAATAGCAAGAAAATCAGATTAGAAGTGCAACTTGAAGATGGAATTGAATTTTTGCAATCTCATGATATAACTTGAATGGATAAGGAGTTGCTTCTTATAGATGGACACGAGAAATGTTTTTAAATTCTATTTTATTTTAGATTCAAGGAGTAAATTTCTCCCCCAAAACTGTTAAACCAGCAATGGAAAGACTTTTAATAGAATATCATTCAGCCCACTGTAAAGCTTTTTAGTTCTTTGTGCCTGTATTAATTTTCTCATCACTTTGTGATGTATACACAGATCTTCCTGATAAAGGTTTTAGATTTAGGAAATTTCTACTATACTGGGTCTTACCTTTTCTTGACTACATTTGTTACATAAATCAACTTAGGTCTCCATCTAAAATTCATCTGATTTAGTTAACTTCAAGCACCTACATATTATATGCAAAACATTTTACTAACCTCTGAGAATGAAGAAGGCAAACTATCAGCCTCAAGGGACTTACTGTCTAGGCCTAATAAATGCCATCTCCCCTTCTTCTCTATAAAGCCTTCCCAACTACCCCCACCCTAACTGCAATGAATAGTTTCTTCTTTGGAACTCTTCTCAGTTTGTTCATGCCTTTTGGGAAATACTTATTAAATTATACCTGGATACTTGTGTTTCTGTATCTCTGGTAAGATATGTATTTCTGTATATCTGGTAAGATTGAGGACTTATTATATTTCCAAGCCCCCATCTTATATATAGATGGTATGTCTAGTAATAAATCCAAACACATAATTCATACAAGACAATCTGTAAGTACTATAATTATGGCACAAAAATAAAAATACCATGGAAACATAAAAGAGAAAACTATGATTATGGGAATTATAACATCTTGATGGAAAAATATTATTTGATCTGGGCCTTCCCAGAATAAATCAAATTCCCAGATCAAATTGGTAGAGAGAAGGATAAGGCTATTCTAAATTGTGGGAATGATGTCAGTAAAGACACAGGAACAACGATAAGTATAAGATATTAAAGGAAAGGCAAATAGTTTGTGTGGCTGAAGTTAGGATACTTGGAGAAGGGGTAGGGTAGTCAATAAAATTAGCAAAATAGTTTGGGATCAGATAAGATCAGGTCTTATCAAGAAGTTTAGGCTTTATTGATTATAAGAAATCATCATCCTATAGGAAGTTTATCAGGTAGCAGATGGAAGATATAAATATGAAAAAAGAAATTGAATTTAGAGATCAGTTGGGAAGCAAAGATGTTAGCTACAGCCATATCACCCTGAAATGTGCCCTATCTTATCTGATCTCAGAAGTTAACCAGAGTAAAGCAGGGTCAGGCCTGGTTAGCATTTGTATGGGAGGAAGCAAAATAGTTGAATTACAATACTCTAGGTTTGAGTAACACAGGTCTGAGCTAGTGCAGCAGTAGTGAAAATTTTAAAAGAAGGGATTGATTTTGAAAATATTTCAAAGAAAGAACCGAGGGGAGGTCCTTAGTAGCTAGTTGAGTGTAGGAGAATTGTAAAATAGAAGGGTCAAAGATTGTATCAAAGTTCTGAGCCTTGTTGACCACTAGTTCATAACTCTTACACTAACTTTTTTCCACTAACACAGACTTCTTATAATTATGCAATCTTGTACAGAGTGTCTAGGTACATTTTCATCTCTCCAATCATCCTTTACATCAAATTGAACAATAATTTTTCATTCCTCATTTCTTATGGTTGGGGAAACTGAATTTCATAGTTATGATTTGCTCAAGTTCATGTTCTTAGTAAGTAGCAGCACTAGGATTCAAACTCAGCTCTTTTACTCCCAATTGGTTTTTCCATACCGAGTTGGAGGTATTGGCAGAATGTAGAAATGTCTAGTAGGTTTTAGCACTTTATATGGAAGTGGATGAGACTTGCAAAAAAGAACTGGTAAATAATGAAGAGAAAGCAACTCTTGGATTGGATATTTGGGAAACATACTTTGAGGGGATTAGCTAAATATGAAGAGCCAAGAAAGGAAAGTAGAAAAGAAAATTACAGAAATGGGATAAGAATCAGGACTGTTAAATGTTGCTAGAAACTGAGAGTATTGGAATGAAGAAACATCAAAATAAGGTACCACGTGTTATGAAGAGAGAGAAGAGGAGGAGGAATAAGGAAAAGTCACTTCATTTGACAAATAGATTATTGAAAATCTTTGAGGAGAGTCTTTTGGGAAGAAAGCAAAGACCAAATTAAACTGGGTTGAAGAAAGTGTGGGAGGCTAAAAAGAGACAATGAGTGTATGAACTACTTTTAAGAAATTTGTTTAAGAAAATTGTAATTTGTAGAGATGCAAAGATAAAAGCCTTAGAAGTACAAAAAATATCAAAACTTAACATAACTTTTCCCTTGTTCCCTTCTTTCATTTATACTTTCATCTTCTTAGGGATAATAGATGAGTGTATCGTATGTCTTTTCCCCTCACATTACTCTGAGTGGAGCTCCGTCCCGTTCTAGAGTATGTGATCTGACTCTCACGCAAAGCTGAGCTCAAGGAGCCCTAGGATCTCAAGAGTCAAATACAGCATAATTTCATTTCAGACAACATCAAATAATTTTGAATAGAAACCTTTTTTAAAAAATATACTTTTGGCTTCATTACTTTCTAAAATCTGAATTTAAAAATTTCTTGTGTAGTATATTTTCACTATACCTTTGTGTTTATGCTTATTTTTATTTGAAGGATGGAATGGCCTTATGCATGTTCATGCAAAACACCTTAACAAGATTTATGAGGTAATGTATCTTTTTAAAATATGATTTCTAAGAGATAGCTCTTTATTATTCCATTTTTTTGTATCAGTTAAGAAATAATAGATGATTTTCAAATTATATTGATTCTGATGATGAACTATTTCTTTGTTCCATAGAGGACACACATTTAATTAAATATTAGTGAGGTATACATAAATATTTTAAAAATAAGAGAAGCGAGAGAGACAAAGAATTTAAAACATAGTCCCTTTCCCTAGAGCTCTGATATAACCAGCTATATTAAGGAATAGGTATAGGGGAAGTTACATACTGATATTATAGAGCACAGTAATAAAGGCATTGATCAAGAGATGACACATAAAGATTACCTAGTATTCAAAGCTAGTAGAATGTGTGGTGAAGTGGTTGGTATCCAGAGGAGGGAAAGAACTATGGACTGGAGAAGGCTTTTACAGCTTTCTGAGAAAGATGAATTTACTTTGCACCTAGATGGAGAAAAAAATGGGAAAAATTCTTGGTCTCTCCTATACATTTGGGATTACAAAGTGTAACATGTTTTTGCTGATTAGCTTTCTGCCTTCATATACTGTATGTGGGCAATTTTAAAATTATGAAAACTAGGAAATTCATATTAAGGATAGTTATTAATTGGACATCACTATTTTTTGTACTTATCATATCTGAGAATCTAGAAAGAATAATAACACTAATATTCTAAAATACTGTTTTTATTGTCTTAGGTCCTGTTCATCTCTCCTTCCCTATTATATTTGACTTTTTCTTAGATGAATCTGTGAAGTTATTCTTTTTTAAATAATTATTTCCACTTAGGAGCAGTGTTAAATTTTCAGTTACTTTAGACATGCAGCTTTGCATTTGGGGTTAGAACCTACAAAAACATTCCATACTTTCAAAACATTTTAGATTTTTACCTCGTAGTATTCACATGCTCCTGCAAAGTGGGTCTTTGCAAACAGAAAGGGTAAGAGATTTATTTTTATCACAAAGTCATGCCCTTGTGTAGAATTAGTTTGTGGATCATTTTAGACAGCAATGAGAAGACATTGACAGGCACCTTGATAACATAGTTTTAGAGCTCCATCTTCTGTATCTTTGGATACAGCCTTAATTTGCCCACCTTCAACCTGATAGCAATAAAAAAAGACCCAATAAATATCACATTGAATTATTCCCAGTGGTTAGCTGCTGAGAAGTTCCAGGAGCTATAAATTATACAAAGTATCCATTTGTGAGGGGGAATCCAAAAAATGCTGGAATTTATTTGTAAAAAATTGGGCATGTATTCTTACACGTTTAACTTCAGTCACCTTCAAAATACTCTCTGTTTGATGCAATACACTTATCAAGATGTTTTTTCCACTGCTCAAAACAGTTTTTGAATTAGTCAATTTTGATGCCTTTTATTGCTTCTGCCATTTTTGTTTCACCTCTTCTACATCAGCAAAGCGTTTCCCTTTGAGGACTTTCTTTATCCGGGAAACAAAAAAAAAGTGGCTTGGGGTGAGATCAGGTGAATAGGGAGGTGGGGGCACAGGGATCATGCCGCTTCTGGTCAAAAACTGCCGAACACTCAGTGTAATGTGGGCAGGAGTACTTGTGAATCGCCCATCATGAAATGGGTAAACGCACTGAAAGAATCTAAAAGAAAATTCACTGAAACCAAATGCAGCCTCTCACAACAACCCTATCTGGCACACTGATGCTGAGGCGGTAGAACGCTTACCTGGGGGGAAACCTGTAGTACAAGGGGCCTGCCTTCCAAAAAATCTGATTTTTTGGGGTCCCCATGTATTTGGAAGAAAGTTACAATATGGCTATAGTTTTTAAACGTATTATTCAGGGAGATAATTTGATAAACTTACATGGCATTTAGTGTGAATTATTATATCTTTGGTATTATATATTTTTTCTTATAATGCACAGGTTTAAGGGATGTGTGTTTGTCATCATAAAGACAGTACAGTAATTTTGTTTGCACTGCATTTTAAGATTAAAAAAATACATTTGTAAGTTAACATTGAAATTAAAAATATTAATATCAGTTTTTCCTTCAATATACAGACTTCCTTTAATAAGTGTTGCATTGGTTCAAGGTCGGGCATTGGGTGGAGGAGCAGAATTTACTACTGCATGTGATTTCAGGTAGGATGAAAATCGCATTGCTTTCTTGTACAGATATAATTACTATATGCTCAAATTTATTTTTTGCCTTAATATCAATATTTTATATGTTCTTAAACAGGGTAATCGATTAGTGAATTTTTTTGTCAGCCATTAAAGTAGATAATTTTAGTTTAGTATAACTAGACTACATTGTATTTCTTTACTATGCATTTCAAAAAATTAACAGAACACAATGATTTTGAGTAAATCAAATCCATATTAGCAAAACTCCAGGAGAGGAGAACTAAGGAAATATATGAAACTTATTTTTATTTTTTATTTTTCCATCTTATTAAGGATTACTTTTTGGAGACTTTCACAATTTTTTTAAATCTAATAACTTTAGGGGGTACAGATGGTTTTTGGTGTATGTGAAACTTTAAAATCCAGAAGAATTATACAAAGAAAACAACTAAAACAAAAAGAGAAATAGGATAAAGAGATACTGCTGTAGTTGTCTTCTAGTTGTCTTCTTACCAATAAAAAGAGGTTTTCTGAGATCTCTTTCTTATCTCCATTCTGTTGTAAATTTTAGCAACTTTGTGGGGCTTTTGGGAAGACTAGGAAATAAAGTTAGAGACAGTTGTTTGGGACCAATAGTTCTTCAGTTGCTACAATTACTTTCAGTAGTCAATAGCTATACTATATAAGAATGACATTCTGCACAATCTAATGTTTCCCACGTGCTTTAAACTGTTTTCTCAGTACCATTCCCCAGATCTGCTAGCATAGCTATAAGGAGAACAATACAGTGCTTTGGAATCTGTGCAGGCTCACATACTTGAACCTCTTTATAAAGCAAAAGATAGTATATATCGCATAATCGATGGTAAAATGGCAAAACTGTTAAGACCCTGTGCACCGGAGTCAGTCAGACTTACGTTCAATCCCAGTCTGCCATTTTTATCTATTTGACTTTGAGCAAATAATTTTACCTTTCTTTGTCTCAGTTTATCTATAAAATGAAAGTATTTCTCTTCTATATTTATAAATAGATTGAAAAGAGATAGTGAATATATCATGGTCACCTAAAACACATATAAATGTATACATAATATCATTGCTTAGAGTCTTACGATTACCCTCTTTTACAGAAATGCCAGTGTGTTATAACATTCTGGCATACTTAAACTCATCTTCTCTTCATGGGGGATGCTTCTCAACCTTAGGGCTAACACTAGCCCTACTCCTTTGGTTCTATTCATTATAGACTTGATGCTGCCTAAGAGAGATGTTGGAGCATACATTAAGAGGAAATTTTCAGTAAACTTTTGATTCTCGCTTTCATATGCTAAAGAGAAAGTCCTTCTGCCCTGGCATATAGCGCTCCAGATATTTCAGAACATCATGTTGTTCATTATTTTAATGGTATTTAAAATGAATTTTATTGAGGTATAAGTTACATACAATAAAATGCATCCATTTAAATTACATGGTGTAATTGAATTTTGATGAATGTGTACACCCATGTAACCACCTCCACAGTCAAGATTTAGGACATTTCTATCACCCCTGTATGCTTGCATACACTCCTTCCCAGTCGGTTCCCACCCCTAGTTCAAGGTAAACGCTGATCACTTTCTCACTCTAAAGTAGATTTAAGAGTTTTATATAAATAGACTTGTATAGTATGTACTTTTAAATGTGTGACTTCTTCCATTCAGTATAATTACTTTGAGGTACATGTTGTACCACGTATCAATATTTCATTCCTTTTTTAATGTTGGAAAGTAGCGTGTGGATATACTCACACAATGTTTTTGAGATTCATTGGTGTTTTGGCACATATATGTGGTGTGTTCAGTTATTGTTCAGTAGCATTTCTTTCTAGGCCTATAAAGCACAGTAGGTATCCTGCGTTGATGGACTATTTTCAGTTTGGGGCTATCTATAGATAAAGCTGTTGTGAACATTTATGTACAAGTGTTTGTGTGGACATTTCTCGTGTGGGTTACATTTCTTTTGGGGAACAGTTAAGAGAGGAGTCGCTGGGTCATATGGACTGTGTATGTTTTAAGTAGTGTGTATGTTTAACTTAAGAAACTAACACATTGGTTTTTAAACATTTCCTAAATGAGTTGTACAGTTTTACATTCTTGTCAGCAAGGGATGAATGTTCCAGCTGCCCCACATATTTGCCAATACTTGGTACTGTCAGGCATTTTATATTTAGCCATTTGATGTGGGAGCCATTGTGCAGCTCATTGTGATTTTTAATTTGAGTTTCCACGATGGTTGATGGTATTGAGCATCTCACCATGCGTTTATCGGCCATTCAATGTATCTTACTTTTTGCTGTTTCAAATCCTTTATACCTTTAAAAATTGATTTGCCTTATTGTTGAATTGCAAGAGCTCTTTGTGTATTCTGGATAAAATTCCTGTATATAAGTCAAATACGGTATGCAAATATTTTCTCCCAGTCAGTGGCTTGCATTTTCATTTTATCTATTTATTTATTTACTATCTTATTTATTTTTCTTTTGAAGAGCAGAAACTTTAAATTTTTGAATGTTTTCAACTTCTCATTTTGAAATAATTATATACTTATTAAAAACATGCAAAAGTCATATATATAATTTCTGTATACCTTTTGCTCAGATTCCTAAAATGTTAATATCATATATAGCCATGGCACTTATAAGACCAGGAAGTTAACATTGATACAATGCTTGTAACTAGTCTACAGACCTCATTCAAATATTTTTCAATTATTCTCATATTTTCAATGTCCTTTTTCTGGTCTAGAATCCAGTCAATAATTTATTTTGACTGATATAAATATAGCCATCTCAGCTTTCTTAGAATTAACGTTTCTGTGGTATATCTTTTTCTGCCCTTTCATTTTAACCTGTCTGTATCTTTCATAGTAGATTCTAGCATCTTCACCTGGAATAGTTTCCATTTCAAGAAACCACATCTTTTGCGCGTTCATAAGATGTGACTCTTCATCTGTTCAAATTGAATCATGAGATTGCAGCAATTCAGTCACATCCTCAGGTTCCACTTCTTATTCTAGTTCTCGCTGTTTCCACCACATCTGCAGTTCCTTCCTCCACTGAAGGCTTGAATCCCTCAAAGTCATTCATCAAGGCTGGAAACTACTTCCAAATTCCTATTAATGCTGATATTTTGACTTCCTCCTATGAGTCAAAAATGTTCTTAATGGCATCTGGAATAGTAAATCATGTCTAGAAGGCCTTTGATTTACTTTGCTCAGATTCATCAGAAGAACCACAATCTATGACAGCTATAGCCTTACAATATGTATTTCCTAAGTAATAAGACTTAAAAGTTGAAATTACTCCTTGTTCTATGGGCTGCAGAATGAACATTGTGTTAGCAGGCATGAAAAACAACATCAGCCTTGTTATTAGAGCTCTTGGGTGACCAGGCGTATTGTCAGTGAGCAGTAATATTTTGAAAGGAATTTTTTTTTTTTTTTAGCAGTAGATCTCAACAGTGGGCTTAACATATTCAGTAAACCATGCTGTCAATCAGGCTTACTTGTTCCATTTATAGAGCACAGGCAGAATAGTTAAGCATAATTCTTAAGGATGGCCCTAGGATTTTCAGAGTGGTAGATGAGCATTGGCTTCAATTTAAAGTTACAGCTGTATTAGCCCCTAATGAGAGAATCAGCTTGTCCTTTAATGCTTTGCAGCCAGCCAGTGGCTTCTCTTTTCTATCAATGAAAGTAAGAACTAGATGGCATCTCCTTTCAGTAGAAAGTTGTTTCATCTACATTGAAAATATGTTGTTTAGCATGGCAGTCTTCATCAATTATTGCAGCTAGATCTTGTGAATAACTTGCTGCAGCTTCTGTGTCACTCGTGGTGTCTTCACTTTGTACCTTTATGCTGCAGAGACAGTTCCTTTTTTTAAACCTTGTGGACCAGCCTCTGCTAGTTTCCAACTTTTTTTCTGCAGTTCCTTACTTCCCTCAGCCTTCATAGAATGGAAGAGAGTTTAAGTTCATCATCTTACAGGATGTAGGGTTCGTTGTACCCCCAAATGATTATAATAATCACATCAATAGTCATCATGAAAAAGTTTGAAATATTGGACAAAAAGTTTGAAAAACGTGACATGGAGACACAAAGTGAGCTCATGTTGTTGGAAAAATGGCACCAATAGACTTCCTCAATGCAGGGTTGCCACAGGTCTTTAATTTGTAAAAAGCACATGTGTGTGACGCGTAACAAAGTGAAGTATAACAAAGTGAGGTATGCCTATATTTGTTTTCTATTTGTCCCATCTGCTTTTTGTTCTTCTCTTTTCTGCCCTGCTTTAGAATTTCTTTTTTTATGATTCCATTTTGCCTCTATTATTGACTATATCTCTTTCAGATATATGTTTGTAAATATATATGTATATAGCACATATATTGTTTTTTTGCTAGTTGATTTAGGGTCAGTGATGTGTATTTAAATTTTTTTTTTTTGTAGAGACAGGGTCTCTTTGTGCTGTCCAGGCTGGTCTCAAACTCTCGGCCTCAAACAGTCCTCCCATCTTAGCCTCCTAAAGTGTTGGGATTTCAGGCAGCCAGTGCACCCAGCCTGAACAATATGTATCTTAAAGTTGTCACAGTCCACCTTCAAATAATACTTAGTGTAAAATAGAAGGATATTATAATATACCTTATTTCCTTTCTCCTGTCTCCTTTGTATATTGTTGATAGACATTTTGCTTCTGCATTTCATAACTGCAAAATTATTATATTTATTCTGTAAACAGTTTTCTTGTAAAGAAATAAGCATAAGGAGAATAGAATGCCACTTTATTTATTTATATTTTTACCAGAAAGAATATCTGGATCTAAGCATATCTGAATTTTTAACTTTATGAATGAAGATAATGATTTTTCTAACCAGAAACTTTTTTAGTATTAGAAATCTTTTATTCTATACTGTTTGAATAGTTTTAGAAGTTAACTGAATTACTTCTAAAATAGGTGAACCTATATAAATGCCTGGATGGTATTTCTACATTGATCTTCTAGGTTTTTAAGAATATAATGAAAGGTAGGAATTATCTATTAGGAAACTTCACATAAAATAATCTTCCATGGAGCTAGGTGTGGTGGCTGATGCCAGAGGATGTCTAGAGGCTAGGAGTTGGAGACGAGCCTGGGCAGTACAGCAAGGCCTGTCTCTAATTTTTTTTTAATTAGATGGGTGTGGTGATGCATACCTGTAGTCCTAGATACATGAGAAGTTGAAGTGAGAGGACGGCTTGAGCTTAGGAGTTTTAGGCTGTAGTGAGTTATGATCACCACTCTACTCCAGCCTGGGCAATAGAGCAAAACTCTATCTCTAAAATTTCTTTTAAAATAAATCGTCCGTGGACCCTTGGTTTCGAACCCGTGTTTTTGATGTGGCTATTTCTATATATATAATATTTTATCATTATCTTCTGTATCTTAAGATATTTCTTCTGACAACTGATGCAGTTTGGACAAGGCCTTCTGATGTTTTGCTTTTGTGTGTATAAGATGTAAATGCTCAGTTCCATGATTTGTTACAAAATAGGAAGTGATGTAGTCATGATACAGGTTAAGACTTGGAACACCCCCGGCATTCCCGAAGTCCCTAACTTGCTCCTTCTCTGTCACCATTCCCTCACTCCCACCTAGGGTTAAATAGTACCCTGAATTTTATGCCAGTTACTTTCTTGCTTTCCTTTCCAGTTTTATAAGCTAAATATTCTGTAGCAAAAATATTTTATATTTTTATTTTTCAACTTTATATATATGCCGTCATATAGTAATACAAACAGTAGGAGAAAAGATTCAGTAAGCTGATTCATGCAAAATAGTAAATTTTTCAGTATTCTCTATTTTTATAATTTATGACACAAGTTTAAATTTATCAATTAAAATGCCACTTTGTATTCACATAGAGATTTTAAAATAGTTTTGGTGAATAAGGCAGTTTACAGAAATCCTAGCTTCTTTGAAAACCAGTGCTTCCTGGTTGGAAGAGATTCTTGTACACAACGAAAAATGGTCATTTTATATGACAGTGCCCTCTGCTGTCATCAGTGCAGATTGCATCAGGATGCTGCCACATTTTATTTTGTGAGGAAAAAGCATTGGCTTTATAGGTAACATGAAATTAAACAAAATGCTCTATGGGTGAAAGAATTAAATGCTTTAAGCCTCACTTTACTCTGAAGTACAGGTACTTATGAAATGTAATTTCAATATATAATATATGCCAAAATCGTGTATTTAAAGGATTTTAAACTATATATAAATATGGGTTATTACACTTAAAAATCCTGTACGTAGCTGGGTGTGGTGGCTCAAACCTGTAATCCCAGCACTTTGGGAGGCCAAGGTGAGAGGATTGCCAGTGCCAGTGGGTTCGAGACCAGCCTGGGAAACTTGGCGACCCCTCATCCCTACAATAAATCAAAAATTAGCCAGCCGTGGTGGCGCGTGCCTGCTGTTCCAGCTCCTTGGAAGGCTGAGGCGGAAGGATCGCCCGAGCCCAGCAGGTCGAGGCTGCGGTAGCCATGAGTGTGCCATTGCCCTCCAGCCTGGGCAACAGAGTGAGACTCCTACTCAAAAAAAAAAAAAAAAATCCTGTACGTAAAAGTAAGTGAAAATGACTTTTTAGATGTCCTTTGGAAGAAGTGAAAACCATCTCACATAGATCTGGTGCTCGTGTCTACTAGACTTTTGCGTCATCCTTCATATCCCTCCCTCATCTGTGTCAGAGTATAATGAGAGTTTAGGACAAAAGGCAAGATAACATAAAAAAAAAATCAAAGACTGCTTAATCCTTTAATACTGCTCAACTGCCTTGCTGTTATTTTCTAAATAAGGAAATATAATTTATCCTAGAGCCTCAGTAAATATTTAATTTTACTTTTTGAGTTGTCTGAGCACACTGCCCTCTCTTAGATGTATCCAGTAATACCACCATGTGCATTCACAGAGCAGCTTCCAGTGAAATCACAATCATTTGTGGACCAACTTTTCTGGAAACGGTGCATTTGTTCATTAAACATGTTTTAGCACTCACATATGCCAGGCACAGCCATTCACAAAACTTGTGTGTCTTGGTTTTTTGTTTCATTTTTCTAGTAATATATTTTTGTTCTATTTTACAAAATTATTGGTCCGCAACTGATTAGAAATTTTTTTTTTAAATGAAGAAATGGAGCCTTGACAAGAGAAGTTTGAAAACCACTGTCCTAGACTACTCAGCACTTTTTAAATTCACAGATGAAAATGCCTACAGTTCTTAAAAGTTAGAGGCTGAGGAGGATTACAGTCTGAATTAACTATATTATTAGTTCCAGTTACAAGGAAGTAGTAAATCAATAAAAGTTCCTCTAGCTGATTTTTTTCTCCAACTTTATCAGTACCGTGCCAGGTATTGTCTACTATGACAAATTGCTTTAATTATATCCTAAGAATATCTGTTCCCAAAGAACACCAAAAGTTTTCAAAACCATTTTGCTAAAAAGATAAGTTTCTTCAAATATAATATGTTGGCACTTTTTAGCTTGTTTAACTTTCTTACCTTGGAGAATTGCCTGGAATTCACTCAACTGACATTTTCATCCATGCCAATGGAAAGTACTTCAGCAGATGGAGATATACTTAATATCAATATACAGAAGAAATTAGCTCATACAGCAATCTAGCATTGCCTCTCACCCCCCAAACCCTGTAAGCACCAGCTGATAATAGATGTAATGAACTCTTATGTCAGATACACTCAGGTCTATTTGGCATTTATAGACCCTCATATTAAATTGCATTCAGTAGAGTCATAATTTTCATGTAAAACATCCCAAGAGAAAATGGTCTTTTGAAAACATTTTTAAAAGCAAAAGACTGTTTTATGAATTAAAAATTGGCATTCCCCAATGTTCAGACACTAGTCAAGCATTATGTTTCCATTTTAGTGACAAAATTGATATGAAATGAGAAGCTAGAAATGTGATAAAAATAATTTGATTCTCATTTTTAAATTCACCCTGACAAATTATTATTATTATTATTATTTTTTTTTTGAGTTGGCGTCTCACTCCGTCGCCCAGACTGGAGTGCAGTGGCCACTCCTGGCCACCGCAGCCTCGACCTGCTGGGCTCCGGCGATCCTTCCGCCTCAGCCTCCAAGTAGCTGGAACTACAGGCATGCGCTACCACGCCCGGCTAATTTTTTTGATTTATTGTAGAGATGAGGTTTTGCCTGCCCAGGCGGGTCTCGAACCCGCGGGCTCAGGCAATCCACTCACCTCAGCCTCCCAGGGCGCGGGATTACAGGCTGAGCCACCGAGCCCGGCTTTGAAATAGAACTTTAGAAACTATTTCTTTGTGTAGTGGTTTTCTATTGCTGCCACAACAAATTACCGCAAAGTTAGTGGCTTAAAACAACATCAGTTTATTATCTCACAGATACTTAAGTCTGAAGTTCAGTTGAGCTCGGCTGTTTCTTTAAACTCTGTCTTGCGTTAAACCTTGTCTTGCAAGGCCAAAACCAAAGTGCTGAGTGGATTGGCCTCCGAAGGCTCTAGGATAGGGTCCACTTCGGGCTCATGCAGGTTCCAATGGGCAGAATTAGTTCTGGCACTTGTAGGACTGAAGTCCCTGTTTCCTTGCTGTCTGCCGGGGCGGGGCTTTGCTCCTAGAGGCTTCTTGCATTCCTTCTCCTTCTCTCCTCGTGGCCCCCTGCAGCAATAGTGGGTCAAGTTCCTCTCATGCTTTGAATTCCTTTTATTTACCCTTCTGCTGCATCTAACACCAGTTGAAGAAAGTTCTCTGCTTTTAAGTTTTCTTATGATTAGATTGGGCTTGTTCAGATAAACCAGGATATTCTCCCTATTTTATGGATGTAACTTTAATTTCATCTGCAAAGTCCCTTTTGCCATGTAAGGTAACATAGACACAGGGTCTGGGATTAGGGCGTGGACATCTTTTCAGGGCTATTCTACTTACCATAATGGGCTTGGTATAGAGAATATAGTTGTTGGATTTATTGCTAATTTTTATATTACTATTTAATCACCAAGGAGAAGTGGTAACTTTGTTAGTCTAAGTTAATTTTGTAAACTGTATTTTTTTTAACTTTTATAATATGCTTTTTAAGAAAACATTAGTAATAGTTCCCCATTTGCAGTCCTGTGTCACTTAATGACAGGGCCACGTTCTGAGAAATGAGTCCTTAGGTGATTTTGTCATTGTGCGACCGTCATCGAGTATACTTACACAAACCTAGATGGGGTAGCCTATTGCACACATACAATATGGTACAGCCTACTGCTCCTAGGCTGCAAACCTGTACAGCCTGTTTCTGTACTAAATACTGTAGGCAGCTGTAACACAGTGGTGTTTGTGTATCTGAAGAGAAAAGGTACACTAAAAACAGAATATAAGAAATAGAAAAGGCCGGGCCCGGTGGCTCAGCCTGTAATCCCTTGCCTTGGGAGGCTGAGGTGAGTGAATTGCCTGAGCCTGCGGGTTCGAGACCCGCCTGGGCAACTTGGTGAGACCTCATCTCTACAATAAATCAAAAATAAGCCGGGCGTGGTAGCGCGCGCCTGTAGTTCCAGCTACTTGGAAGGCTGAGGCGGAAGGATCGCCGGAGCCCAGCAGATCGAGGCTGCAGTGGCCGGAAGCAGCCACTGCACTCCAGTCTGGGCAACAGAGTGAGACTCCAACTCAAAAAAAAAAAAAAGAAAAGAAATAGAAAAGGTTACACCCCCATAGGACACTTACCATGAATGGAGCTTTTAGGACTAGAAGTTGCTCTGGGTGAGTCAGTGAGTGAGTGGTGAGTCAATGTGAAGGCCTAGGACGTTACAAACTAAGGCATAAACATACATATTAGCCTAGGCCTACACACAGTCAGAATTATCAATATCACTGTCTTTCACCTCCAGTATCTTGTCCCACTGGGACATCTATAGGGGCAATAATTCACATGGAGCTGTCATGCCCTATGATAATAATGCCTTCTGGAATACCTCCTGAAGGAACTGCTGCTCGAGGCTGTTTTATATTTAAATTTTTTATATAGGTAGAAGGAGTACACTTTAAAATAGTGATAGTGCATATCTAGACTATTGACATGGTCACTTATTATCATTTCCAACTATTATGTATTGTACATAACTGCATATACCATACCTTTATGTAACTGGCAGTGAAGTAGGTTTGTTTACACTGAAATGAGCTAAATCAGTTAATAAAATCAAATTCCTAGCAAAATAGTAATATTAACCAGCTTACTCCATTTTGTTTAAAACTTTTATCTTAGTTACCTGCCTGACCTAAGAATCAATGCCTACGTGTAATTACAGTAACGTTCCCATGACCACAGACCCCTAGAACTCCATCTCCATAAGTTCCATGTGATCGTATGGTTTGTTAACTGAAATCAAATGTTACGCTTTGACATTTTCATAGTTTGTTCTTATATTCTGTTAGTGACCTAACCAAGTTAACTCCATTGTATAATGATTCTTCTTCCTTGTCTCTATGTAACGACCTTAAACTATATCTTAATGGCAGAACTCCAGGGGCTTTCTGGGCACTGGTTATACCTAGGACATAAAATTAATCATATCTCCCTAACAATTAAAGTTCCCATTTTGGTTGCCAAGTTGTTAGTTAATAGTTGCTATGGTCACTAAGTTGCTATGTGGCCAATGCTGCAATTTTTACCTATAAAAGCTTGTCACAGACTGCACCAATTTGTCAAGAGTTTTTCTGGCGTTTGCCTACTCTTGACTCACACGTTAATAAAAGACTCTAATTAATTAAACTTAGTTTACAGGCGTGACTTCTTCTCGCTTACTCAGTCATAACAACACCATCATCACCACAAAAATATAAACACTGCGCTGCGCTAAGACATCACAATAGCTGTGATGTCACCAGACCATAGAGATTTTTCAGCTCCATTATAATCTTATGAGGCCACTGTCATATATTTAGTCCAACACTGAATGAAACGTTGTTATTTGGTACATGACTGTATATCTAATTTATAAAGTGTTCTCTGACACAGACAATATTTTAAACATAATTATGTCTACAGTATGGTTTGCTAGATTGGTTTCAAGCTCAAGATTCCAGAATGTACTTCAGGAAGTACTTAGAACACTCAGTCCTTGATTCTTCTACTTTCTAATTAATTCTGATCATTCTAAAAATATGTGGGAAAAGGGAAAAGAATCTTTCAAAACTACCAGAGGCCAGGCTTGGTGTCTCAGCACTTTGGGAGGCTGAGGCGAGTGAATTGCCTGAGCTCATGGGTTCGAGACCCAACAGGGCAACTTGGCGAGACCTCATCTCTACAGTAAATCAAAAATTAGCCAGGCGTGGTAGGGCATGCCTGTAGTTCCCCCTACTTGGAAGGCTGAGGCAGAAGGATCGCCGGAGCCCAGCAAGTCGAGGCTGTGGTGGCCGGGAGCATGCCACTGCACTCCAATCTGGGCGACAGAGTGAGAGACTCCAACTCAAAAAAACAACAATAACAAAAAAAACTACCATAGAAAATGAGAAATTCAAATTGCTTGGCCTTTAGCATCAACTTTTGGCAATCACAGGCATGTAAACATTTTAATTACATATCTAATATTTAAATTTTTACCGTTGAATTTGGTGCAAGAGAGAAACTGGAATTGTATTTATTTTGAAATAATTACAAACTTACAGAAAAGGCATAAGAATGATTTCCTTACATTTATAAATATTTATGAATAATTTCCATATGCCATTAACTCAGATCCACCAATATTTATCGTTTTTCTATTGTGTTCTTGCTGCATCATATATGTATATGTGTGTGTGTGTGTGTGTCATATATATATATGTACACATATATCTTTTTTTTTCCTCCCGGACTAAGGGTAAACAATCAAAGTACTGGTATGTTCAAAAGTTACTTGGATTGTTCACTGTTGTTTTTCCTTCTTTCATGTGATTTTATAAAAAATACTTTGCTTCATTTAGTTTCTGCATTCAGTTTTTTTTCCTTTCCATTCTTTTGTATTTTGTTTTGAATATATAGAATGGTACAATAAATAACTTTGTGTATACTTTTTAGTATTATTAATGTTATACCTTAAGGATAAATTCTAGAAGTGGGATTGCTGAATCAAAGGTTAAAGGAATATTAACAAGTTAATGAATATCCATTAGTTATTGCCAAATTCTCTTCCTGAGGAAATAGACCAGTTTTGCCAGTCCTTTCTAGCCTGTTTCGCTTAGCCTTTCAACGGAGCCTACTGTTAAGCTTTTGAATTTTTGCCAGTCTGATTGGTGAGGAATAGCATTTCAGCATAGTTTTAATATGCATTTGTTTTAAAGTAAGTTAAGTTAATCGTAGTTTCATGTCTAAGTACCATTTTAAAAATCTCCTAGGAAGTATCTATTCATATTTTGTTTATTCCTCTATAGTATTTTCCCCCCTTAACTTTTAAAAAATTCTTCAAATATTAGGAATATTTGTCATCTGTCGTATATTTTGTCTGTATTTGCCCAGCTTGTTGTGCCTTTTTTTTGTTATTTTTCATTTTTTTGCCCTGAAAGCCTTTTAAAAAAATGTAGCCATATCTACTGGTCTTTTTAAAAACTGCATCTGGATTTTGACTGCCTTTTCATACACCCAGCTATAGAGGAATTCACTCATGTTTTATTCTAGTACTTGTATGGCATTGTGTTTTGTATTTATATATCTAATCCATTTTGAGCTTATTTTTAAGTATGGTGTGAGTAGGGATCTTGTTTTCTCTTCTTTTCCAAATGGCTATTTGTCCCAACACTATTTATTTTAAAAGGCCTCTATGTTCTAGTGATTTGATATACCACGTTATCATATACTAGATTTCCATTTGTAGTCTGTTGATAGATTTTCTATTCTGTTCCACTCTTTCCAGTTTTTGTTATCTTGATTAATGCTGTGATAACTCCTTTATGCATAATGCTATATCCATTTTCAGATTATTTTCTGAAAATAAACCCCGCAAATAGTACAGGCACATAATCAAAAGAATATGAAATGTTCAAAGTTTTTGATAATTCTCAAGTTGACTTCCAGGAATGATGCTACAAATTTATACTACCGCCAGCAGTAAATGAGTGTCTATTTGAGAACATCGTTTCTTACAATGAGTATAATCCTTTAAAAGACCTTTTCTAATTTTGAGAAACAAAAATTATATTTAAATTTAATGAACATTTTAGAGAGTTTTAGGTTTCATATGTTCATTGATTTTTGTGTGTATTGCTTGCATTTTGTTTTCACATTTTTCTTTTAGGGGAATTGAGTTGCTCATATACAAAATGAAAAGCACATTTTTATTCCTCTATCTCCCTAGTGAAATAAAATTCTCAACTATGCAATTCAGAGCCTGCCTATCTAATTTATTTTCAATCTCCAGCACTGTTTTCATGAATATAAATAACCCACAGCCCCAGGTATTTGCATTTCCAGCTGCTACCCATTAGTTCAAAGTATATTACAAAGAAAGGGAAAAACATGCTTGCCCCAAGGGAGCTCACGAGGTAGCCCTTTTCTTAAAATACTGGCTTAATAAAGAAAATGCAAAATATATACATAATACACACTCTTGCACATACACAAATAACTGTATGCGTACACACAACCCTCTCAACCCCCCAACACACACACATCCCATAAAGAACAAATTCCATCTTTGATTTGGAAGTACCTGTACTCAGAATATGAAATGTCTACCTCACAAAGCAGTCACGTTGCCCATGTTGCTTTGTTTTGTTGTTACCACCACATTACTTGGAAATTCTTCCTTTAGAGCCTGTGCTATCAAGAAAATCTATCTCTGATCATGTGAGGCTTATTATCTGGATATTAAAATCAGACTTGAATATCACAAAACATCTTCCCATCTGTTCCTCTCTTACTCTACCACCATCACACACACAGATAAAAACATTTAATCATTCAGCTGTACACCTCACTCAAGCATTCTCTTTGCATAAGTGAATGGAGCCTTATGAGACAAATCACCTGAGAGTTGGAAATCAGAGAAGTGAAATTTTAGGGAGACTCTGAGTCCTCTCTGTTTCCATAGTTTGTCTTGTGATATGATGGCTGGTAGAAGGCAAAGAGAGAAGGTGCCAGGAAAGATCTGTGCAGATATGTTCAAGCCATGATTTTAAATATTGCTTGTGGTCAGAGATGATACTGCTAATTATATAATTTTCTATGCCATATTTTCCCACATCAGCAGAGTTTGCTTTGTTGTCTTTGGCTCTCAACATAAAATGTAAAAGGACTGTCAGTTTCTGGCCCTCAACTAAAGCTTATTTCAAACAGTGAAATGTTAAATTTATAACATCATGTGAATTTTGTAGTATCAATGCTTTCTTTACAATTTCAAGATATTTATGCTGTTGCTTAAATTGCACAGTTCTTAAAAAATCTTAGAGGGATAAATGTTTATCTGTTTTTTAAAAATCATCATTGAATCTTCTGCTTCAGCCATATTTATAGTAGAATACAGCATTATCTCTAACTTTATTTGGAAATATAAAATTTGCATTTTTGTGTCTTCCATTTATATAACACAACATTGAGGAATGATCGTATACCATCATTTGCTGGGTTTCACAGTATAGGGATAGCTTGTTTACTTTGAATATTGTAGGGATTTAGTCCAGGAAATAACTTTATACTCTCTCACTAGCAGAAACACTATTATTTGTACTGACCTAACTATCAATATACCAACTTAATAATAATAAAAGCTAGTACACACAGTTTAATATATACAAATTTACAAAATACCTGTATATACAAATTTATATTTTCAAAGAAAAGTATAAATAATATTGTGTTTACTGTAGATGTGGTAGAGGCAATTTCTCCAAGATAAAAAAAAAAAAAGCATGCAGATAGACACAGTCCTTCTAAAATTATCTGTAAAAAACTGTGGAGTATATATGTTCTAAGTGCCTGTCACACATGAACTCATTTAATAACCGTAATTCTATGGCATACATACTATTATTATATCTATTTTATAGACTAGCAAACTGAGGCCTAGAGATGTGAAGTAACGTCCTAAGATCAGAGGCCAATCTTCCTCATCCTCTTTGTACCAGGTATCTTTTTCCTTCGCTGTAGTTTACAAAGTGTAGTATGTGGCCAGTCTAGAGGCCACATTAGGATTTCAAGCCCAGCAGTCTGGTTCCTGAGTGCTCGTGGACAGCAAGCCATTCACATAAGAGCTGCACCACCTCCTAATTCAGTGACTTGTGTGTTTTCATCCTTTACCACAGAGTTCGCTGGGAGTATCTTTCTTGAATGATAAACGTTTAAAACTGTTTTCTTTCTTTATAACTTTTGCTAAAAACTTCCTATTTTAGTATAGTTTCTTTTTAGAATTGTTTTTATTAAATACACTTGTTCAAAGACCCAAAACTTACAGCTAACTCATCAGAAAGGTGTAGCTCACTGAACACACCTTCCAGGTTTCAATACTTGACTTTGCATGACCTGTCGTAGGTGATAATCTTCCCAGTTATGGGTAATTTCTCCTATAACATTGTTCTATCCAGACTGTAAAAGGAAGTGTATCCACATTTGATTAATCTTCTCTCCCCTAGGATTTCAGAAAAAATTTTCAACTTTGCTAAAATGGTTACACTAATAAACAGTCAGAAGACAAAATTCTTTTACTTGTCAAAATAAGGGAGTTTAATATAGTTTCATTTTATTATTTGTTTGTTAGTTTTTGAGTCAGAGTCTCACTCTGTCACCCAGACTGGAGTGCAGTGGCACTCTCACAGCTACCACAGCCTCGACCTGCAGGGCTCAGGCAATCCTCCTGCCTCCTTCCACGTAGCTGGGACTACAGGTGTGCATTACCACACTCATCTAATTTTTAAAATTTATTGTAGAGGTGCTGTCTTACTCAGTTGCCCAGGCTGGTCTCAAACCCCTGGGCTCAGGAAATCCTCTCGCTTCTGCCTATCAGTGCTGGGATTACAGTTATGAGTCACAGTGCCCAGCCTAATATGGTTTTAGAAATTGGGTCTGTCATAAGTCTTCAGAATTATAAGTGCTAAGTCTCCTGGTACTCTACATAGATTAATGGATTGTCCCTTACAATAAGTTATATTACCAGGTAACTGTATCTGAACTCCAGAAGTTATTACTGTGCAATGCTTAAGATCTGTCAGGAAGCAGTTTCTGGTTTTGGATGTATCTTGTTGATTGGGTCATATCTTCTTAAATGATGTTTCTTAACGTTTTAAATTTTATATTTAAACTTTTAGGTTACTAAAGAGTCTTGTGAAAGGCTACCATGTCAAGGCTCTGTAGTTCTCTAATTATTAAACTACTTGTGTTCTTTTGTCACCAGTGAACCTTTTGGTCATATTTATTTAATGTATATTAAGTTTATATCAGTACGCAAGCACATCCTAGACTCTAGAAGCAACTGCCCATAATTGAGGCATATTTTCCTTTGTAGAAATTCACAACTGTGAGGAGAAGTTTTTCCAGTGGGTTAATAAATAGGTTTTTGTGGAAATTCTCTCCTGGAATATGTCTCCTGAGTCAAGAGTCAGAGGCTGAGTCCGCTGTTCTTGGTGCTGATAGAACCAAATCACCTGCAGTTGAATATTTAACACTTTGGAAAGCTAAACTAGCTTAAGGTCTTCTTTTTTTGTAATGAGTAGTGTGAAAGCAATATTTTTTCTTAAACAGCTAAAATTCAGACCTGACATTTGGTCCAAATTAGGTGTTAACTCAGTGAAAGCTTCTTGCTGCAGCATGCAGTCAAAACAAAACTCCCAGGCCATATTTCCTAAACCGTGGAGCTTTACTCCGAGTATACAAACATTTAGCTGGCAAATGTGAAGCCTCTCTCTGTGCCCACCCGTTTCTTTGCCTTAGCTCCCCTGTTACGCTTTTCTTTTTTATTACCTTATTCATAAAAATCCCATGATTTGGGGACAATAAGCCCCAGCTATGAGAAGTCACTGCTATCAGTCTGACCCAAGCCACTCTCAACTTTCCTACTGGTATTTCTTCATCCACTGTTGCATAGCTAACTATTGTATGTACCATGAAGTTAAGAGCACACAGAATTGAGGCCCAATTGCCTAGGTTTCAGGCCTAGCTCTGCCGTAGCTGTGTGGTCAAACAGCTGGTCTAAGAGCTATTAAATGCTTAATAAAAAGTCTCCATAAAGCAACCAGAGCCATCCTATGAAAGGTCAGATGCCGATTCTTGGTTGATCTCATTAAAATCTGAACTCCTTACTAAGGCCTGTAAATCTACTCCTCTAGTTCCATACCCATTATTCTCTCTTCTGCGTTCCAGTTACTTTGGCCTAGTCCAGCAGTTCTACTTAAAGACCTTTGCACCTGCAATTCCTTCTTCCTGAACACCTTCTCCCGTGTTTTTGCATCGCTCCCTTCTCCAGGAAACTGCTCAGATATTCAGAGCCCCCCCCATTTTATTTTTCTTTATAGCACTTATCACTACTGTGCCTTTCTCTTCAAGCTGGAATGTAAACTGAGTACAAGGATTTTACTTTGGCCATTCCTGTAGGCTCAACACCTAGAACCTGGCATCGGTAGTGCTTACTAAATATTTGCTGGATAGGGGCTGCAGTAAAAAACAAAGTTTCTTTTTCCCCGAGGACTATTAAGAATCCCAACTTACTATATTATATATATATATATATATATTTTTTTTTTTTTTCCGTAGTACGCACCTAACATTTCCTACTCCCATACTTTCACTTGATCCAAATCCAGGTTTTCTCATGAGGCCACCACTCACTTAAGAAATATAAACTTTGAGCTTTTAAAAGGAATCATAAAGACTAGGTTCTTATTTGCAAAGTAAAGGGTAAACAAGCACAACAAATATGCTGACATTGTTTTTTAAGGAAAGTGTTAAGTACTATAGTAAACCAAATTCTAGATGAAACAGCCACATTGTCTCACAGTTTTAAAAATATGCATCTATAAGGATCTGTGGAGATATTATCAGCTCACGAATGGGCAGTACTTTATGAGTAAAGCATGTATATGTGTGTGTATACTAGTTACAATGAACTTTTTTCTTATTTTTTGCAGGTTAATGACTCCAGAGAGCGAGATCAGATTTGTTCACAAGGAGATGGGTATAATACCAAGCTGGGGTGGCGCCACCCGGCTGGTTAACATAATCGGCAGTAGACAAGCTCTCAAAGTGTTAAGTGGGGCACTGAAACTGGATTCAAAAAAAGCTCTAAACATAGGAATGGTGGAGGAGGTCTTACAGTCTTCAGATGAAACTAAATCTCTAAAAGAGGCACAAGAGTGGCTAGAACAATTCATCAAAGGGCCGCCAGAAGTAATTAGAGCTTTAAAAAAATCTGTTTCTTCAGGCAAAGAGCTACCTTTCGAGGAGGCATTACAGAATGAAAGAGATCTCGTAGGAACAGTGTGGGGCGGACCTGCAAACCTAGAGGCTATTGCTAAGAAAGGGAAATTTAATAAATAATCAGTTTTTTTAACGTGGCTGTACTACAAGAACAGCACCAGTGATTAATATACGTAAAAGACAAATGATATTAGATATGGACATCAGAATTACCTTTAAGACTACTAATATGCATTTAATAATTTTTTTTGAATATCTGAACTCACTGGCTTAATATTTTTTACCAAACACTGACTTGAATATTTACCATGTAACCTGGAACATTTGACTAAAATATACACCACTTTTGGCTTAAGAATTACTGCTGTCACTTTTTACATTTCTATAATAGTTCTTAGCTTATAACCAAAGATCGGTATTTAAAAGGAAAAGCTTCTACACAACACCTATGCTTGCTTATTTTCCATAAAATTTTATGTCTGTCTTACCTGGAAATAATTTACAAAAATACTGAATGAAGAGAGCAAAAGTGAGGAGGGATCAGGAGACAAGAAAGTAAGAAAATATATTATCAATCATTTTCTGCTTCAAACAGAGTAAGTCATGAGAAATGGCCCTTTATTTTAAAAAAAGATGCACAGGGCTGGGCGTGGTGGCTCAAGCTTGTAATCCCAACACTTTTAGGAGACCGAGGCGAGAGGATTGCCTGAGCCCAGGGTACGAGACGAGCCTGGGCAACTTGGTGAGACCTCGTCTCTACAACAAATCACTAAAAAGCTAGTCAGGCATAGTGGCATGCATCTGTAGTTCTAGCTACCTGGAAGGCTGAGGCCAAAGGATCGCCGGAGCCCAGCAGGTCGATGCTGGGGCGGCTGTGAGCAAGCCACTGAGAGACTCCGACTCAAAAAAAAAAAAGAAGGCACTTCACTAGCACCTACAGGCTTGAAGTTTGGAGCTTTATTTGATTCTTTATCAATAATTAGTTTTCTGTTTTAAATTCGCTACTTATCAGTGGTAGCATGATACGGAAAGTCAACTGATTCTACAAACTGGCCACTCACTTGTGTGCCCTGGAATTTCCAAATTAGTAACAAATATTACTACTTGATGTAGTTTTAAAATGGAAACTACTCAAAAGAACTCAGGAAACCTCCTGCAACATAAATTGGCATTTTACATCAGATTTCTATTTTTTTCCTGAACAGCTAACCTACCATCTATCATAATTATCTTTAAAAAAGTAAATTAGGCTGGGTGCAGTGGCTTAGGCCTGTAATCCCAGCACTTTGGAAGGTTGAGGTGGGAGGATTAAGCCTAGAAGTATGAGACCAACCTGGGCAACATAATGAGACCTAATCTCTTAAAAAACAAACAAACAAACAAACAAAACAAAAACAGAAAAATTAGCTGGATGTGGTGGTG
>CAUYQG010126079.1:0-14678 GCA_963574415.1 Tarsius wallacei | reverse complement strand
CCCAGGCTGGAGTGCAGTGGCGTGATCAAGGCTCACTGCAGCCTCGACCTCCTGGGCTCAGGTGATCCTTCTGCCTCAGCCCCCAATTGGCTGGAATTACAGGCATGTGCTACCATGCCCGGCTAATTTCTTGATGTTTTTTGTAGAGATGAGGTCTCACCATATTGCTCAGGCTGATCTTGAACCCCTGAGTTCAGACAATCCTCTCGTCTCCACCTCCTAAAGCGCTGGGATTAAAGGTGTGCGCCACCGTGAAATGGATGAGAAAAAGAAATCAGATTGTTTTCAGATATCTGGTATTCTGGCTATACATTCAGTAATTGTGTATCGATATGGGTATATGGAATCGTTTGTGGTCTGTTTTCTGCCTGACATTATTTCGTACACATTTTTCCTCCTTACTAAATCTAGCATCCTATGCGTGATCATTTTTAGAGTATGTAAATGATTCATCAAGTTGCTACACTGCATTCTAAACCAATTCTTTGTTAGCGAAAATGATCACGCTCCTAGTATTTTGCTGTGTTTACACCTCCGGGTGCCATGAGCGTCTCTGTGCATGTAACTTTTCTCTCCGTGGAAAATCCTTTGGGTAGATTCTCAGCCAAAGGCTTTTGAGTCCGAGGGCCCCGTTTTATGCCTCTTGACCCATATTGCCAAATGACCTTCAAATAGGGTTGTTTACGCTGCCCCCCTCAGCCTGTGTACACGCCAGTTTCACCACAACCTCATCAACACCGGGTATTATTAGCTTAAAAACATTAGAATTCGATGGGCGCGAAATGCTCTCCTGTTAGAGATTTCTATTTGTCCGTCCCTGGTGAGGCCAACGTTTCTTTTCATCTGTGTGTTTACAGACTCTCTTTGGGAATGCTGACCTTGGCGGCTTCCCTGGCTGAGCCTTCAAGTCCAGCCAGTTGCGACGTGGCCTTGACTGACAGTGAGTGAGCATCAACACTGAGCCTTGTGTGGGCCTCGCTGGAAGGCCAGGATAGGAAGGCCCTGCCCCCCGCGGCCCGGGTAATCCCTGAGCTGGCCGAGTGGCCTCCAGGACGCCTGTCCCCTTAGGTTGATCTCAGGAGCGAGGCAGGATTTTTCTTCCGGAAGCTTTGAGACATGACTGCCCCTGTCAATCGTGGGCTCCTGGACGCCCAAGAGTGAAGAGCCCCTGTGTGGCGTGGGCTCTTCCCTTGCGGTGCTGTTTGTATTTCTAGATGGCTGTTTCTGATTTTCTCTCACTGCTCCACTCACCACATCCTGTGTGGGGCTTGGAGAGTTCTGGGCCCTGTTTGTCTCTGCCTGCCTGTCGTCCATGCCTGGAGCCTTCCCTCTGCCCTCCAGCTGGAAGCTTCCTGCCCTGCGAGGCTTGGGCCAGTGGAAGAAGTCCGGAGGGCTTTTATTTTTAATTTAATTTAATTTTATATTTATTTGGAGGCAGGGTTTTATTCCAGTCCGGGCTGGAGTGCAGGGGTGGGATCCAGGCTCACTACAGCCTCGACTTCCCGGACTCAAGTGATCCTCCTGCCTCAGGCTTCTTAGTAGCTGGGACTAGTGCCCACCACCACACCAGGCTAATTTTTTTTAATTCTTTTTGCAGAGACGGGGTCTCTCTGTGTTGCCCAGTCTGGTCTCCATCTCCCGGACTCAAGTGATCCTCTCGCCTCTGCCTCTTGAGTAGCTGGGACTACAGGTGCACACCTCCACACTCGGCTATTGTTTATCTTTTTGTAGAGATGAGGTCTCACTATGTTGCCAATGTTTTGTTTCTTTTTTTTGAGTTGGGGTTTCACTCTGTCACCCGGTCTGGAGAGCAGTGGCA
The DNA here is from genome assembly GCA_963574415.1 of Tarsius wallacei. NCBI lineage: Eukaryota > Metazoa > Chordata > Mammalia > Primates > Tarsiidae > Tarsius > Tarsius wallacei. Next base: position 12,859 of record CAUYQG010126079.1, on the reverse strand, counting down.
CGATCACGGCTCACCATAGCTTCAACCTCCTGGTCTCAGGCGATCCTCTCATCTCAGCCTCCCAAGTAGCTGAGACTATAGGTACACACCACCACACCCAGCTAATTTTCGTATTTTTTGTAGAGACAAAGTCTCACTGTCGCTCAAGCTTGTCTCAAACTCCTGGCTTCAAGCAATCCTCTCACCTCCACCTCCCAAAGTGCTGAGATTACAGGCGTGAGCCACTGTGCCTGGCCTCTGGTTGGATTTTAAAAAGAGCCTCGTTCCCAAGGAAGAGTGGAACTTATATATTTGGGTTTGCAGAAATGCCTCCATTCAGCTCAGGGGGATAATAGGATGGAAAATGGAATTTCAAGTCAGTGTTAGAGAATCTTAGGGTTAAAAGAAACCCCAGAGATCGTTTCTTTCTATCCTTCAGAGCGGGCCTCCCCCTACAGTGTCTCTGTTGGGGCATCACTGTTGCTTGTACCCTTACTGTGCTGGGAAATTTATGCCTTTCTTGCTGATTAAAGTTGTCCTCGTACAGATTTAATTTTCTTGAAAAAGCATTTCTTTTTTTTTTTTTTTTTTGAGTTGGAGTCTCACTCCATCGCCCCGACTGGAGTGCAGTGGCACACTCCCGGCCACCTCAGCCTCGACCTGCTGGGCTCTGGCGATCCTTCTACCTCAGCCTTACAAGTAGCTGGAACTACAGGCGTGCGCTACCACGCCTGGCTAATTTTTTGATTTATTGTAGAGATGAGGTCTCACCAAGCTGCCCAGGCGGGTCTTGAACCCGCGGGCTCAGGCAATCCACTCAAAAATCAACTTTAAATGGATCAAAGACCTAAACGTAAAGCCTCAAACTATAAGAACCTTAGAAAATGCAGGAGATACCCTTATGGAAATTGGAACTGGCAACCAATTGCTGGTCAAAACCCCAAGCGCCCATGCCGTAAGAGGTAAGATAGACAAGTGGGACTTCATTAAACTGACAAGCTTCTGCAAAGTAAAAGAAACTATCAAGGGAGTGGGGAGACAGCCCACAGACTAGGAAAAAATATTTTCCAACTGTATTTCTGACAAAGGGCTAACATCAAGGATCTACAAGAAACGCAAACGTGCCGAAAAGAAAAAAACAAACAGCCCCATTACAAAATAGGCAAAAGATATGAAGAGACGGTTCTCAAAAGATGTACGAGTAGCCAACAGACACATGAAAAAATGCTCAGCCTCACTAGTCATCAAAGAAATGCAAATTAAAACTACACTGAGATACCACCTAACTCCAGTCAAGATGGCTATGATCAATAACTCAAAAAACAACAGATGCTGGAGAGGATGCGGCAAAAAGGGAACACTTCTACACTGTTGGTGGGAGTGTAAACTAGTACAGCCTCTGTGGAAAATAGTGTGGTGATTCCTAAAAGAACTAAAAAGCGACCTTCCATACGACCCCACAATCCCCCTACTGGTAATATACCTGGAAGAACTCAAATCACACTATAAAAAAGATACCTGCACACATATGTTTATCGCAGCATTGTTCACAGTAGCAAGAACATGGAACCAATCATGCTGCCTATCAAAAGAGGACTGAATAAAAAAAATGTGGTACATATACATGATGGAATATTATGCATCATAAAGAAGAAAAAGATCATGAACTTCACAACAACCTGGATGGTCTTAGAATCTATAACACTGAGTGATCTTTCACAGAAACAAAGAACTGAGTATCACACGTTTTCACTCGTAAGTGGACCTTGAACAATTTTGTAATACTATAAGAGAATGATTGGCAGTAATGGGAAACTGCTAAAAGGGGAGTGGGGAAGTGAGATTGGCAGTAGTGGGAATCTGCTTGGGGAAGCAGGGGCACACCTCATTAACAAGAGGACCTGCATAATGAACATTTGTGTACCTAACCCTGAATTGTACCCCACATCTTTAAAATAAAAAATTAAAATAAAGGGCCAAGTAGTCAATATTATAAACTTTGCAGGCCAGATAGCTGCTGTTGCAAATAATGAAATCTACCTTTTTAGAGTATAAGCAGCCATAGGCAATATGTAAAGAAATAGATATGGTTGTATTCCAATAAAACTTTATTAGCAAAAATGGACTATGACCTGGATCTCACCTATGAGTAAGCCAGTAATTAACAGAGCTGGGCTTCTGACTATGAGTGAGGTAGAACATAGAAACGTGGGTCAAGATGGGAGTGCTTAATACTTTACTGGGGAAGGAGGACTGCCTGTTTAAGATGAAAGATGTGAAGTTATCAAGCATCTGTTGCTTCCAGATGTGATAGCCAGGGGTAAGACAATACTTTGACATGAAATTGCTGTGACTGCTTGACAAGGAGCAGTGAGTTTGGTGATGATATCTGCTTTTGAGTAGCCCCAGTGTGGTATGTAGGCTGGTAAACGGTTCTCATCTGGAAGCCTGGGACCATCTCTTTTCCAGGATGCTCAGGATTATTGACTCCAGTGAGTTTACTCCAACTCAGGAGGAAAAGGCAAGGTAGAAACACTTTGAGTTTCTATAAAAAGAGGACACAAGTAATAGTAAATATGGGAACAGGCAAGGTTTCATAATCAGCTCATCACTAAGTAGGTTAATTTAGCTTTCTCTAATGTTTAAAAATGATTCTGCAGCTTCTAATGAAGCAGACTTTTAGAGTTTGTTAAACATCAGATTGTCTATTTGAGGGCCTGGTGTTTTGCATCAGACACACTTAGAGTCGTTCTCTAGTCATTCATTATGACAGCATCTTGAACTCAATCTATAGAAACAGTTTAAAAAAAAAGCTCCTGGATTGAACTTGCTGAAAATGTTAAGTAAATTTTGTACCTGGAAATGGTCTCTTGGATGTCTATTTTTGATGACTTTTGAATAGGTTTTCACCTCAATTTCTGAAAGATTTTTGCCTCCCAGACTTTCAATTATAGCCTACAGAATTGGACCAAACATTAGAAGTTGTTTTGTTGATATTATTAAAACAGCTTCCCCAAATGTTTAAATTATTCCCTGATAACAAGCCAGGTTACAATTTACAGGGAGATATTAACTCTTTCAGATCAATGGAGTATAAGTTGGTACACTTTTCTAGTGATCTGAAGGTATCTGATATGCTGGGATACTATTTTATTGCTTATAACTTGTGAGGTTTCTGTGATACTGGTGACAAAAGAGATGGATGGTTTAAGAAAATGTTTCATATGACTTTAACTGTAGAAAAACACAAAGTGGTTTAATACAATTGAAATACATTAGTGTAAAATTCTTTTTATTTCATTGCAGCTGTTTCAGGGGCGGGGAGGTGGGTCAAGTCTGTAATCCCAGGCCCTTGGGAAGACAAGATGGGAAGATCACTTAAGGTCAGGAGTTTGAGACATCCTGGTAAATATGGTGGGACTCTCATCTCTACAAAACAAATAAGTAAATTAATAATTTTTAAAAACTAGCCAGGGATGGTGATGCATACCTGTAGTCCTAGCTACTTGGGAGGTTGAGGCAGGAGGATTACTTGGGCACAGGAGTTCAAAGTTGTGATGTGCTATGATCACACCATTGCACTTCTGTCTGAGTGACAGAACAAGACCTTGAAGACCTTGGCTCTAAAAAAAAAAAGAGAAAAGCTATTTCTGCCTAATAGGAAATATATATTGTTATCAAAAACATTTCATGGTGATTGAATAAAACATTTATTTAGCAATTATTGTCTACAAAGTCTTGTTTTATGCACTGTTGAGGAAACATAGTTGATGCCTTACATATCCTGAGTTTATATGTTCTTCGACAGATTTCAAGTATTTCTATATATGAAAACATACATGATCTGTATTTGAGACAAATAAAAATCAACAATTTAGGATGAGTGTTTGGATTATATAATATAAATTACATAAATAATAATAGCAGCTCATAACGATTGAACCCTTTATATTATTCAACATTACAGTAATCATTCTGCATACACCAATTAATTTACTTTACAACTCTATGAGCTGAGTACCATTATTCCATCTTACAGGTAAATAAATCGTCATTCACAGCTGGTAAGTGGCAGAGTTGAGTTTCAAAACTATGTCTGTTTAACTGCAAAGCCGTTGATCTTAATCTCTATCTCATTATGCTTCAGAAAGACACATTTTAAACTAGGTAGAATCAATAAGTAAAAGCCGGTTATTGTAGGATACAGATTTTTGCCACTCTTGACAGACACAAAGATGTGACATTTCAACTGCTGGCAATAGGTCTTCAAAAGTTCTTCTTAAAAATGCAAATCTGTACTCCTAGAAGGAAAACACATATAAAAAATAAACATTTCCAGGATTTTAACTTGTGTGCACCTGCAAAATCTTAACGGAATGAAACAAAGAACAGGTAAGTTTGGATACAGCTAAGGAGTTAACAAGTATAGAATAAGGAAGAGGCAGACCTGAGCAGGAGATGGTAGGATACCACCTTCAGGAAACAGGCATGGTGAAAGAACTGAGTATATGGGGTGGGAACTCCTAGTGATGACAAGATGAAGTAATATCTAAGATGAGATTTTATAGCAACATAATTTTGCAGAAGGCCAGTATTGCAATAATTTTTTTTCTAAAAAAATTCAATGGCACACTGTTAGCAAGTATAATCAAATTAATTTGTATGAGTTAAAAAATATAGTAGCTTCTCTAAGCAGTAAATGAGATGTATCTATTGTCAAAGAGCTTATAATCAAGAAAGTATTTTCTCTCTCTTTCATACCTATTTGCTCAACCATTCTTTACATAATGTTACATTTTACCTGTGATCACCTGGAACATGTTTCTGAGTTAGCATTATACCCAGAAAAGGGATGCTAATATAATCAATTGCTAATTCTTTCTGTTGCTCCTTTTCATTGCAGTCACGTTTTTAAGTTAGTATAATTCTTATCGATATAGGACTCATTCACAAAACTCAGCTGCAATTTTAGTTAAATGATTAATTTCCATTATTGTAATGCTGATAATTTATAAGAATGATGAGGATAATGATAATAGTATTATGCTTAAGTGGTTTTAGGGTTAGATATGTGAGTCTAAAAATGATATCTCCATGATCTGCATTTATCCTCCATCAATAATTTTGCATCAAATTTGCTCAATTTACAGATCAAAAATAGATTTTTCTGTCAGCAAAGTAAGACCAGTCTTGTATCTGAAAATCAAGCACAGCTTGTACATCATCATTAACCATAAAGACTCTGAAATCAGAACTTAGCTGCCAATTTTGTTGATGATGCATAAGACGCAATCGAGTACAGCTGGCTCTTCTGTCCTATGCTAGCTCTGCAGTACTGACATTAGTGAAAAATCTGTTTGTTTTTTGTTTCAGGAAATTAAATAGCTATGACTAGAGTGAAGCAGAGGGAACAGATATATCTGGGTAATAACCAGGTGCCATTTTTATTTTTAAGTTTATTTTTTTCTTGCAGATTCATTTGATTACTGCAACACTATTTGCATTTGACCAGTTGTCATGACCTCAAAGAATACATGTGAAAATTCTTCAAAAAGAACACCTAGAGGAGCCCCCACTTTGTTTTTTTAATAAATGGGGACCAAATGATCTCAATCATTTATTATTTAAAATCCATTATAAGTAAGTGAAATTTTCTCAGTGATCATTCCTTCTAATAGAGTATCTATAGGCACATTTCACATTTTAAAAATATGTATTTATTTGCCAACATGTCAACTGGCTTCTCAGAAAATGTTCTTCGTATGATTTAGGCCCAAATTCCAAGCCTCCACATGGAGGAACAAGCCAATTTTTAAATATTACCTCATAATGAGAAAATAAGAGAATTTTCAAGAAGGCAACATTAAGTTAATGGTACAAAACTCAGTTCTAAATGGGAGTTTTGGAAGTTTGGTGAATCCAGAAGATCCGTATCCTCTTTTCCCAGTGAGCATGAAATATGCTGTGGCTGCTCAGGGTTAGTGTGAGGATTGCGCACACACATTAACTGTCACCACTTCAGGAAATCCTGTTAAAGCAATCTTAAAGATATATATATATTTTTTTCGCGTCGGAGTCTCACTCTGTCATCCAGGCTGGAGTGTAGTGGCATGAGCTTGGCCACCACAGCCTCGACCTGCTGGGTTGAGGTGATCCTTCTGCCTCAGCCTCCCGAGTAGCTGGGACTACAGTTGTGCGCCAATATGCCTGGATAATTTTTTGATTTATTGTAGATATGAGGTTTCATCATGTTGCCCAGCCTGGAACCCCTGGGTTCAGGCAATCCTCTTGCCTCGACCTCCCAAAATGCTGAGATTACAGATGTGAGTCACCGAGCTTGGCCATATTTTTGTTGTTGTTCAGACACAAAAAGATGAGAAGAGAGGAGATAAAACTGGAAAACAGATGGATGAAACCTGACTGCCCTTGCAGTCCCCGGAGAATGGAGACTAAGACTGGCAAAGTGAAAGCTGGAAACATCTCCATTAATACAATAGAGTCCTTAAAAGTTTCAAGAAATGGTACCACTAGATAATTCTGAAACTGAAAGCAAAGGAGGAATGATCAGTGCTAAGATAGGAGGAATTAGGCAAAAGCTGACTGAAGATCAGTCATCTCCTCCAGCTTCCTCCCAGCTCCATGTGAGTGGGAGATTGACTTTCCCTACTTGAGCATAAGTCTGTGGTTTTGTTTTCTGGAGAAGTATGCAATGGTGCTTCTGGACTGAGGGAGGCTAGGTACACTTGAAGATCTCAATATTCTATTGAAAACATTCCCTCATTCTCTGTTACATATTCAGCTCCCAGGACACTGGCAGCCAGATCTCTAACCTTCAGGAAATAGATAACTAGACTTTTCTCTGGTAACCTGGCTAGCCCCCCTGGAGAGAAATCAAAATACTGCTAACAAGGATGTCCGACAGACATCTGCGGTAAAGTTGAAGGCCACTGAGCCTCATGCAGAACTAACTCTCAATCAGTTTTTCAGTTTCTCATTCTTTTTTTTTCTTTTCTTCTTCAATTTTAGAGTCATAGGGTACATGTGAGAATTTGCTACACAAGTAAATCACGTGCAGGTGAGGTTTGGTCTTCTAGTGAGCCCTCTCTCCCCCAGAGAGTGGACATGGTACCCAGCAGGTGGTAGTGTGCCCCTTATTCCCCACACAGTCCTCCTCTAGCAGTGCCCAGCATTTGTTACTCCCACATTTGTGCTTGCAGGCCCAACGTTTAGGGCCCACTTATGAGTGAGAACATGTGACATTGAGTTTTTTTTTTTCTGTGGTAGTTCACTTAGATTTTTAGAAGCACAAGATCTCAAAAAATTTACCTCCCAGTCACTCTTGCTTGCTCTGAGAATATTGGAAGTTATATTCTGAGAGAGAGAATGTGTGTAGGGGGATGAAGGGAGGCAGAGAGAACATTTTTAAAAAGAAGATTAAATGGGCCAAGGAAACAGGAATTCCCACACAAGAGAAAGGGGAAGGGAATTCCTAGAAAAAAAGATAGGATTGCAGGGTAACTGCTCTTCACCCGGCATACAGGGCAAACACTCTGGATTGAATCCAGGGAAAATGTCTTGCTCAGGACAGTGCAGGTCTATGTATCTATAGTCTCCATTTCCTCTACAGAGAACAGACGTACACAGGGAAAACTGGTGGAATTTATATTATCACTCTACATGATGATGATGCATGAAACAATAAGAGTATATTTCTGTCTTAAATGGTCACACTGAATCACTTAGTCAACACCTTTGTAAAAACCTTCTGATTCCTATAGATTACAATGCAGAAGAAAATACAAATCTGCATAATATATTAAATTATCCTAGATGAACTTTCATGTATACATATATGCATATGTGTGTACTTATGTGTGTGTGTGTGTGTGCGCATGCATATGTAAAATCTCTAAAAAGATATGGGAAGTGGTAACATATTTACTCCTGGGGAAAGGAAATGTGTAGTTGGTCAAAAGGATTGTGAAGAAGATTTACTCTTCCAAATTTATCTCTTGTTTTTTTTTGAATTTTTAAATCTCAATTCAAAAGGAAAAAATTACAACCCTTAAAAAACTATAACACAAAGCGTTAACCAAGAAATTTCACTTTTGAGTTTATTCTAAAGAAATACCTGTCCATAAGCAAAATGAAATAGGTGCTAGGATATTTTTGTCCTAGCAAAAGATTGGAAACAACTTAAATGTCTATTTGGTATTGGTGAAATAAATTATGTATATTTCTGCAGTGAAATAGTATGCAACCCTCCCCCCAAATTAAAAAGCTTTTTATGTGCTTATGTTACACTTTCCCCAAGATAAGTTAAGAGAAAATAGACAAGATCCATACTCAAACGTGTGTGCTTGTATATACATAGACTATCTCTATGAAAAAATACAAACATTTTATAACATTGGTTTAGTTGGGAAAGAAATGGGATGGCAGAAAAACAAAGATACGATGGAAATTATTCTCTGTATACAATTTTATATCTTTTGAATTTTTAGCATTTGAATATCTTGCCTTTGAAAACCAAATTGAGTTACAATTTCGAAAATGTGGGGCATTTTTAAATAGCCTAGATTATTTCCATCTGAATTCTTTCTTCTATTGCAAAGCCAGTATGAGGATCTTTCATCTAATAATAACACTCTGGTCGTAGTTCTGCAATGCTTAAGAAATAAAATCTGTTACTCCTGCTGAGATCAGAACAGTTGTCAGCATATGTGGGCAGCAGTGGGTGAAGAGCTTTTGAATGTAAGGTGTATAAACTAAATACCAAAGTTGAATGTATTATAAAGTCATTGTTGATATAGGAGAAATCGTATATCAATGATATTTATGAAGACATCTGTCATGTACTTCTCTACAATACAGATGAGGACAAGACTCTATCTACCAGCTTTATGCTATCTATTTGACCAAGATGGACCAGAGATATGAAGAGAGGGATAGCGGGAGTTTTAGGCTAGGTTTCAAAGCTATGCCTGGGTCCCTTTACAACTGTGTGGATTACTGTGATGGATAGAGGAAAATATGGTCAGGTTCTTTATTTATCTTCGATGTATTTATAATCCTGCCCATTGTGCATATTAGACATTCAGCATAAACGTCACAGATTTTCAAAAAATGCTATAAATTACTAATTTTCAGGAAATTAAGTGGGCTGAGTTTGCCATAAAGCCTGTGATGTAATGATAATGATGTGGTTCAGAGAAGAGCCTTGCCCATGAATTCCATAACAAATCCATTTGTATCCAAAATCTGTGTTCATAGACCTCAATATGTTCTGTTCAGATGCCATATTACCATCTTTTCCTACCTGAATTCATCTAGGACCAGAAATATTTGATGGAATTATATAATTATTAAAGATGCATATCCCACAAGCCTTATTGATCATTGTATGAACATTTACTTTCCCAAACAAAACTGACAGCTTTTCAAGGACATCACTGCTTTCACCGGTACCATCTGTCTCAATACTGAAAACTTGGGTAATCTTTAAATAAGTAAATCTTTAAATGGAATCCTCTTAGCATGACAAATGACTTTAATGGCACTTTTTAACTGAACAAAATAACACATATTTAATGGTTCTACAAAAGACCCAATTCACTAGCTTTGAATATCTAAGACTCTGAATGAAAGGAGCAGCTTTTGACAGAAATCCTGAGGACAAGAAATGGGCAGAAAGATTTTTACAGGTGGTATTGGAAGAGCACTGAAAAGGAACATGAGCCAGAGCTCTTGAGAAAGACAACCAGAGCCATAAAGAATAACAAAACATGAACTTTGCAGCAACCTGGATGGAATTCAAGTTTATAATACTAAGTGATCTCTCACAGAAGCAAAGAGCTGAGTATCACATGTTCTCACTCGTAAGTAGACCTTGAACAACTACCGTATTACTATAATAAAAGGATTGAAAGTGGCGGGAAACTACGGGGAGGGGGGTGGGGGGTTGGGGAGGTGGGATTAACAGTAGTGGATACCTGCATACCTGCCTGGAGAAGGGGGGGCCACACCTCATCGATAAGGGTAACTGCATGGTGAATATTTGTACACCTAGTCCTGAATTGTACCCCACAATTTTAAATAATAAAAAAAGAAACACAAAAAAAAAAAAAAAGAAAGACAACCATGGAAAAGGGGTGGAGTAGGACCAGACCATTGGTGATAGGAGACGACATAGGTGGTTGTTGCCAAAGTCCAAGTAAGAAATGATGAAAGTTAGCTGGGCTCGGTGGCTCAGCCTGTAATCCTGCACTTTGGGAGGCTGAGGTGAGTGGATTGCCTGAACCCACGGGTTCGAGACCCGCCTGGGCAACTTGGCGAGACCTCATCTCTACAGTAAATCAAAAAATTAACCGGGCGTGGTAGCGCACGCGTGTAGTTCCAGCTACTTGGAAGGCTGAGGTTGAAGGATTGCCGGAGCCCAGCAGGTTGAGGCTACGGTGGCCAGGAGCATGCCACTGCCCTCCAGTCTGGACTAGGCAACAGAGTGAGACTCCAACTCAAAAAAAAAAGAAAAGAAAAGAAAAGAAAAGAAATGATGAAAGTTAAAGGAAGAAGGAGGAAACAGTCACTATTTTTTTTTTTTTGGAGGAAGGCGGTGTTTAAAGGTAGAACTGGCAGGAAGTTCTGGTACTTTTGTGAAAGGAAGTTTTGTTTTGTTTTGTATTCCCATGTCTGTTCCTGAGTTATCTGCTTATCCATGGCTCATTCATGGTCCACATTCTCTTCCACGCTTCTTCGCAGGCTGCCACTCATTTCCCCACTTCTTGTCAAAATTCTCAACAGGAAGCTGGGACCAAAACACTGACCCTGGAGAGGTGCAACGTCCAGAGGGTTATATTTCCCTGTGTTGGTAAAAACTACTCACTAAATAAAACTTTCCCGATAGTCCAAAGGAAAAGAGTAACAAAAACTAAACATTTCATAGAGATCCTCTTAAAAGCACACTCTGATTCCCAGTCTGACGCTTCCTTGTCTCAAGGTCCCCCATTACGTACTTTCCTCTTTAAAAGCATCTTTCCTCAAATCTCTACAGTATACTTCTTTACAACCTTATGCCTTACTCATGACAGTTCATATCATGGAGGTCCATCCCCCTTTCCCAACCAGTGCAACTCATAAGATATCATTTCTAGCAATACCTTTCCCATAGTCTGTTAGGTAATCTAAAATAATGCTACAGAAAGACTCTCATAACACAGTGTCTGCAGAGTTTTCAATCCAATTGCCTGAAAGAACATAACATGAGTCAATATAGCCAGAGAGCAGCCATTTTAACATTGCTTAGCTTTGTCTTTTTTTTTTTTTAGCAGTTTGCTTTCATTTATCCTCTAATCCACTAGCCAAGGGCAGAAGCGGTTTCTCAGAGATAGCTATTGTTAATTGCTTTACAATACTCTCCCAGCTCATTTTGTAAACAAGCTAACCTAATCAGTCCTTTACGACCTTCATGGCATAGACACCATCAACATGGCAACTGCCATGTGATTAACCCACCCATCTGCTGCTGTCCATCACCTGACATTAGTACCTGTGCGTAGACCACCACCCAATCACCTTAACACCTTCTGCCATCAAAGCAAAAGTTTAAAAAGGATCTGACTTCGAGCAGTCAGCAGTCATTGCTCTGCTAAGCTATGGTCTGACAATGTGCTCTTTGAGCTGTGACTGCCATATTTTCTTAGCTTTGGCCTCCTCCCTTACCTTGGGGAGGTGAATCTTCTTTCTCCTCTCTCTAATTAACTTTCTAGTCATTGCTTTTTTGAACTCTGGAGTGCCCACGTGGCACTTTGAACTATGTCCACCACATATCTCCTCTCTTTCCACTCTCTCTCTAATTTACTTTCTAAATAAACTATATTTTCTAATCTAACTTCTGGGCAATTCTTTGCATCATTTATGCAGCACCAGATCACACAACTCTACCGCAGCAGGTCTGACCTAACATTTGGAGGTCCCACTGGGATACATTTTAGCCTACCATTTTTGGAGGTTCCAGTGAGATCTTTGATCTAATGTTGCCCATCGGTAGTGGTGAAGATTTGTCACCACATTCTTCTTGATCATTCATTGGATTTTATGCATACATATATCACAAGGGCAAATAATTGTTATCAAAGACAATTCACATTAAAGAAGAGTAGTATTTTCCCAAACATAACATATTCTGTACAGAATCTATCCTAAGTAGAGCTAACTGGATACATTTATGTGCAGAATTATTGCTGATTCCCACTTCTAAGCATGTCCAGATACTTTCAAGTTTATAAAAGGATTCATTACAATAATCTTTTCAAGTGACAACAACTCCCCTCCTACACAAAAGTGTTGAAATAGCAGGATTACTAAAAAGAATGGATGTCATTCCTATTCAACATAGTATTGAAAGTTCTAGCCAAAGCAATCAGGCAAGAAAAACAAATAAAGGGTATCCAAATTGAAAAAGAAGAAATCAAACTATCTCTGTATCTGTATGCTGATGATACAATCGTAAAGCTAGAGACTCCTAAAGACTCCTCCAAAAGACTCCAGGGCTTGATAAATATATTCAGTAAAATTCAGGATACAAAATTAACACACACAGATCAGTAGCACTATTCACCAATAGCAACCAAACTGGGAATCAAATCAAGAACTCAATTCCATTTACAATAGCAGTCAAAAAGCTAAGATACCTAGGAATAAGTTTAACCAAGGAGGTAAAAGATCTCTACAAGGAAAACTACAAAACTCTGATGAAAGAAATTGTAGAGGACACAAACAAACGAAGAAACATCCCATGCTCCTATAATGAAAGAATCAACATTGTTGAAATTATTATTCAAAGCAATCTACAGATTCAATGCAATTCCTATCAAACTACCAA